>WURT03189215.1:0-10065 GCA_009936505.3 Holothuria glaberrima
ATGTAGCTCTGGGCTACCTTATTATGCATCCCTGGCTTGTAATCCCTATATGTTGCAACTAAAACATTTTTGAATGCATCTCACCCCCTAATCTGACTAAATAATCTTAACTAGTGACACCTGTTCATTTTTCATAAATTTTTTCATTAGTAGAATTACTGGAAAAGTTTCAACCCCAAAAATACTCTTAAAAAGTGAAATAGGCCTACTTTCCACCATTTTACTTATTAACCTAAACTATTAATGGAGCACTCCAATGTTGAACTTCATGAATAATCCTGATAGTTTCGAACATAAATTAGCACAATTGGTTGAGCTTGCTAAACTAACCGGTGCGAGTATGTGCTTTTCGCAAAGGATTGTTTGTTGTATACTGTACTCTATGTGCATTGTACAGTGTGTGATATCATATGACTCATGCTCACACATACACCATGAACTGTGAAGGCTAGTTGTTACATTAGAAAAAATTTTCAAGTATGGTGGCTATCAACATTCAGAAGTTCCTTCTCTCATAATCAGAGAGAAACTGTGGTATTTTCAGTATCACTCACTGCACCATTTTGCAAGTATGAATGTTCGTATTTATAGTGATGGTGCTCTTCCAAAATGTTGATTTTGTTGATAGACTTAATTAGGCCTATGCATTATTTACAGAAAATTTGAAGTGTAATTCAGCTCAGTTTCCAATTGCCAAATAATCAGTGGTGGTAATTGGTTGAACAATAGAATATTTTACTGATGCAAATTATATAAGAGATGACCATTCATATATTACAGATGAAAGCAGGTACTACTTGTAATACCAGTTTCGTGCAGCAAACAGTACTAGTACTAAACTTTCACAGTACTCTAACAAACACTATGTTGCTGTGGAATTAAAGTCAGGCTTTATATTCCATATGAAAAACAGCACAAAACTGTCCAAAATTCAACTGATAGCTTTCTGCTTCAGCAAATTGTTTAAGAACTCCAAAGTGACACACCCCATGTTTAGGCCTTTGCAGGTATCTGTCCATGGACTGTTTGGTGTGTTTCCATGTAGGGTTCTTCAGGATATCTTTCAATGTAGGATACAGCAAGGCCATTTTCTGGCTTGAAGCATACTTTTGGGCAAAGGAAAAATTTTCACATATCCCATAAGACAAATCCAACCAAATTGAATTTTGCATGATGAAAGCAACAGTGACCGTGAAATTGAAATAGAACTGCAAAATATCAGCATTAACAGATCTACAAAAGGCTCCTTTTTTTCTTCAAAACTGGCAAAAACTTCACCATTTCAGTCAAAAATTGGTAAAAATTTGCCAATTGAAAATTCTTTAATGTAGTATAACTAGCATTACTTCAAAGAAGTGAATGAAGAAACATGAAGTTTGAAACAGATTGAAATTAATTTCAATAACTTCTGAGTCTAATCTATAATAAATGCAGCAAAGACATAATAAAAAATAGTTCAGTGGTCACAAATGGTCTCCAACATAAAGTCTCTACACCTTATTTTGGGAAGTCACTTGTATATACTGTACTGTAGATTGACAGTATTGGCTGATGTTCACGAAATGGTTATTTTTCATATTTTTTGTGAACTGCATTGCCAGCTTCATGTCAAATGTAGGTAGTGGTGAAACTGAATGTGCAAACGTTACTGTGCAAAACTACTATCATGTTAACTCTTAATAGTACTGGTACAGATGAATTATACTGGACATGCCAGTACCACTGTACTTCTTAAATTAAACAAGTGTTGATTGTAGACCCAAGGAAATTGAAAGTGCCTCAGTACCATATGTCTGTTGCTGTAGAAATTTTCAAAGCATAAGAAGACTTTGAGGAAGGAAACAATCATGATAGGCACCAGAATCAGAGACTGATGGCTATTTTGATAAGGTGTTATAAAATTAGTCTAAATGGCAATTTGTGAAGTCAGCTGAGTGGTAAATGATGTGCAATTCACCACTGGAATTACCATTGTACTGGTACTGTAACTTTGTGCAAATTACAGAGATGCAGGTCTTGCTTGTCCATAAGGAGCACATTATGGTACATATGACAGAAAATTCCTTGAGCATACAGGCTGTAACTTTAATTTTTGGTACGATAAGAAGTTGGACATTGAATTGAATGAATGGACCTTTGGAATGGAATATTGGGAACAATTAATCCCCAACTTATGTTACCTCCTAGCAAAGTGGAACATGTGTGAAAGGATCATTTTTCCAAGAAGCTAATATTGGATGAATGACAATTGTTAAACTCCGACAGAGGGAATCTTCTGCTGTGAAACAGATTAACACATCCCATTGGATTATTTGATGAATATTGTGCAATGCAGTAAGTGCAGCACAGCTAATTCTTAACCTTGTGGAAACAAATCCAGACCTTCACTGGTTAATGATTGAAAAGAAAATGAAACAAGAACAACAGACTTTTTGTCACTGGTGTTTGTGTCATGAACAATATTGCTCACTCTAGCCAAGGTCAGTGATACTATGTGTTATACAATTCATGCAATTTCAATAACTTTACTTGAATACGCTCTAAACTATTGTATGAAAATATGACATCATGTGCAAAAATTAATGTTAACTTTGATTACGATACTCACTTAAATTACTGTGTTGGAAACAGGCCAAATTAGGCTCCCCTCTTGTAATTTTTGGTAGTTCTTTAGGTATTTTAACCTGCACATTCTCACAGAGGAGGATGGAATCTTGTCAATATTTACTTCATCTAGTATTGTCCGCAATTTGCGTAGGGTATGAATATGAAAGCATAACTACTCTACTGAAACATAGTCTGTGGAAAGATATGGGCAAACTGTGTTGGTCATGGTTGAGTGCAATCAATGTACATTTACCTGTAGGCAAAACAGACCATTGGCTATTAAAATTTGACAACCATGATATTCACTTCACAGACATATACAGGTACCTACCCCTTGCTACATCTTATTAGCATTAATTTGCGCTTTGTGCACTACCCGGAGTAGTTTTAATTGATAAGATAACTGCGCTGTCTCCTTTAGTTATAAAGTGGCCTTTGGTTTAAGTTGACTTGAGGCATGTGTTGGTTTCATTCTGCTTCTTGAAGTTTCATGACCCACCTGACATGGAAGTGTACTCTCAGTCTTAAATCATTGTTATAACTTGGGGAAGGGGTTGGGTATGAGTGGATGAAGGATTAATTCATTTCTCTGCAACCATTGTTGCTTTGCATGTCATTCAGACTCTGTTAAAAATTTCATATGATTCTAGAAGGGTTTGAATCAGGGATCTTTGATTACAAGTTCCACATTTTAAAACAATGCTGGTGTACTGTACCTTTGCTTCCTCAGTCATTTGTCATAATGACAGTATATCAGTCATTCTCTTAAGTTGACATCTAATGTATTTGTTCACATGTGAGTACCAGTATCTCTCATGAAGTGTATATGAAATATAACCTTTTTAAGTGTACTTTATCGTGAAATCATGTTTCAATGAATTTCATTTTCTAGGAAGTAGTAAGTAGCCAGTGTTTAGTACTGTATTTTGTGGTTGGGCCAGTGCTGTAGCTTGACCAGTTTTGGTGGGCTCAAATAATGAGTTTTAAGTAAGTGTATCATTTCAGTATCAAGTGAGCCTCCAGAAAGTTGAAGAGAGTATACTCTGATGTATGTCCTTCTGTTGATGAACCATGAGAGCAAAAGTTGAACAAGAGGGCAATCCAGGAAGTTGCAGATTTCATCTCCTCAAGTGTAAAGTTTGTCAGGCATATGGTTTAATAGGATGAGTTTATGCCTCACTTTTTTGCAAATTTGACTTTGACAAATTTTTTGGGAAAAGGAACTTTTAAATACTTTTACCATCTTTATATCCCAGGGTCTGAGGGCCTTACATACATGATCAGGACAACAGAGTTTTTTCCATTTTTATTTTTTTTTTTCAAGGCAGCAATTTTTGATTCCTTGCTTAAAATTGAAAGGACTCTATGCAATCATGCTGGTAAGTGTATGTGAATGGGAGTGTATGTGTATGTGTTTGTGATGCTTTACTTGTAAACCTGATATTTCAAGATAGCAATGATGGCTACTTCTCATACTGATCTTTCAAGACAGGGATGATGGATAATTTTTATACATGGGTACATAGACTTGTCACTTTGCATGAAAAGAAAGGTATGAGTTTGTTGCAGGTTGAAAGTCATCTGAGGTCATCAAAGGTGGAGCTATGAAAACCTTGTTAACCACATAGACAGTGGGGAGGGGGATACGTCTTAATTGTGTCTGGCGTTTCATGACCCAGGAAAAGTTACGGCTACATTTTTGTACCATTTCAAAGATAAAATTTTATAGATTGTTTTATCATAAGCATAACTGCAACAGAAATAAATTTAATTTTAATCACCTTATTATGCATATGTGTAAAAGATGCTGTGACTATAGCATAACTAGGGAATACTATCAGGTTGATGAGCAACTGCCCTGTCCCCCCTGCATTAAGTCATTTAACGACTTCAGTGATGTCATAGTGGAGTATTGCTCGCTTTCTCACACAGACAGCTGGGGTTCAGATCCCTTTTGAGACACTTCTTTTTTCTTTTGGTATCCAGTTTTTTGATGGGGTTCGAAGGCCATATGAGGTCATCAGAGGTCAGATTGTAGAAATATAAAAAATGATGTACCTGTATGTAGTCAAGGAGGATAAATACGAAGGATGAACCTCAGTGCAACAAAACATCCTCTTTTGGGCAAGGAATCACTAAGCCTTTGGTCCTTGTGGTTTATTTAGGATTTGAAAATCTCCGGTTGACGAGCAACTACCCCCCCCCCTACACAGGCTATGGCCCTTGTCATAGCAGCCCTTGGTCAGGCCAGTGTGCAGTGGAAGTGAACTTTCAGTAGCAGTGGTTTTACAGTAGGTTACATTATCAGTCAAGTGTACAAAATTTGGTCTCATTCTGTGCATGCCTGCTCTACATAATAGGGTATGGAATGAGTGTGCTCTCCCACTTCACATTGACGTATAATTATACCCTAGACTTGTTAAAACTTGACAGAAAAGTACCAGAATAATTGGAGATCATGTGAAACAGTAATCTGCATCGCAGTCTTTCAGGCAGTAGTGCACTAGCGTTGGTATCAGTGACATGGAATTTATAGCCAAAGTAGACTTGTTTATATCCATATTGAGAAAAACATAATAATAACAGAACAATAAAAGTAATGCCAAAGGTACAGTATGTTGGACTTATTATAGGTTGTTATATCCTATACACTGTTCCTTTAATTTATTGTAACCATCTGTAACTGGGTCAAATTCTGTTGACTTTTGAGTCTGTGCCCTTGTATTTTGAGAACTCATGTAAAGTTGTTTGAGATAGGCTTTGATCTCTAATTGCATCAGGAAGTTTTTAATTTGGGTATAGGAACTTATAAATTGAGGGCTATTGAAAATGTACATGAGATAGATCCTGTTGATCTTGATGCTTCAGATTTTGAACATGTTTAGTTGATGAAGTAAAGGGTTGCCAGAATTTCTGTGAGGTTATCCGGCCAAATTTGGCCTGCAGTATGGTCGAAAAATGCCAAATGCACGTTTGTTGAAAAGTTGCATAAAAATCATGAATATGTTGTAAAATAACCATGCAGTTTATTAACACTGATCCACTTTTTCATTCAATTATGCTGTAAATGTGAAAGTGAGGCACAAAATATGCGTTTTTCTACAGGTCTCTCATAATAATAATAATAATTATAGTTCTTATGTAGCGCTTAATCCAATTGCTTGGAAGCATAGTTCAAAGCGCTTTACAAATCAACTTACTTTTGACAAATTTGTCTCTCATGACAAATTGAGAAAAAAACATGCATTTTTAAGGAGAATCGACAGACAAAGAATGCCAAAAACACGCCAAAATGCTGTTTGGGGTTTCTTTTAAAATTCTTCACGCCAACACCATCCAAAAACTGCTAGATGTTGTGACTTTGGCATTTAAAATGCCAAAATGGCAACCTTGCCTAGTACTCTTTCTTTTCAGAAGAGAAACTGGGAGCAAATCCACTGTCAGCACATTTTGTTAATTATTGATCTTTCAACTAAGCAGTTGTTGAAGTGTTGTGTACTATAGCGCCAATGGCTCTGTGTAACAGTTATTGTGTGAAAAGAGTATCCATGCTTGTGGGTGAAGACAAACAATTTGTCAGGGAACTTTAATACTTTGTTGTGAGCTTTTCTCCCTTGAACACTTGGCTACATGTATCTAAAACAGCTCAAATAGGATTACTGAGAGGACAGTTATTTGCTGTAATAGTACAAGATGCTTTGGGAATGCGTCTCAGAGATTATTCACTGTGAAGAGGTTTGCTAGACTTGTTGTATTTAACAAAAGCAGACTCTCTGAATGAACAGATGTATTAAGGGGAATCTTAGAAAATCCTAGAAAAACGTCACCGAAACACTGACTCACATAGGAGAAAAGATGGTTGCTCGCCTGACTATATGCTTAGTATGAACCCAGGAATTTGGAGGGGTTCCCTGTCCTCTTCTAAGGTGGATGCATGGGACTAGTCAAGTATCTTGCCATTTCAGGGAAAAACAAACATTGTATAAAATCATGGTAGTTTCAAAACCAAAGTATATATTTCTGGATGAAAATTATTTTTAGTTTAGACATGATCTCATTTGATGACAGTGCAAACTTTCCATTAAACATGTGGTCACATTAATCTTAAAGGTTTGAGGCAGTTCATTGATATATATCTCTACTTCCTAGTACATGAGTCATTGACAATAGCGGACAGTTCAGTGTAAGGCTGTTATATGTATGAAGTAGGCTACACTACTGTATATAAAGTTTGCTCAAATGTAAAAAAATGGGCATGTTGGCTACAGGATATAGAGAAGGTATGGCTGTTTGCAGAGTTTTATGTGAATTAAGAAATGCACCAATGTGTGAGATATACTTCAGTATTTTTTAAAACACCAATATTTCAAAATATTGGTATTTTTCGATTTTTTTTTTTTAGATTGTATTGTGTGTAAGACTATGCTGACAGCACTGGTTGCAGTCTTCAGTATGCTACTGTGGTATTGGCTAGGACATGAAACAGGGTGGTATTATGTGTAGGGTTCTAGCTTGAGCATATTTAGTGCGGGCAACAGTTGGTGTACAAAATGACGTCCTGGGGAGGGGTCTAAGGGGTCCCCTTTGGGAATATTTTATATCCTTAAGGGGGACAGACTCAAAATGGTACTACCTTTTGCAATATTTTGACCTAGTTATGTATATGTGTAATTTCATTCAGTTTTTTAGTTGATGTTTAATTATTTTTATGTTTTTGGTATTTTTCCCATTTTTTAGTTAATTTTTCTTTAATGTATTGTTCATCTGAAGGTGCAGTATACAATATGATCAAAACAGCACAATTGTAGCAACTTTTCAGTTTAGTTTGTGCAAAATCTGTGCCGGGCGGGAAAGCACATTTGATCGGGAGTGCCGGGCGCAAATAAGAAGTACTGGGTGGCCCCGCCCAGCGCCGCCAACCATAGGTAGAACCCTGATCATGTGTTGGGTTGGCATATTGTGAAGTTTTTGTACTCTGTACTGTTTGATACAAAGAACTGATATTATAGGTAAACCCAATCAACTTGTTTGTAGGAAATTATGCTGTAAAGTATTTGTCTAGTAGTAAATTTGTCGATATAATCCCCACTGATCTGAAAACTGTAAATGCTGGAATGCTTTGAACACTCAAAAATAACATCCCTCCAACTGTCAGGTAAGGACAGCATAGTGAGCTATCATTCCCTGCACAGCAGATATGTGTCAAGTTTTTCCAACCATTGCAAAATTACCATTTGTGCTAATTTTGTGTCAAGTGCATGACAACTTGGGGCGATTTTGCATTTTGATAAGAAAAATGGAAGTATTGTAAGTTTCACAGACAATGTGCAATATTTTAATTGTGACACATCTTGATAGAGAAAAAGATGTGTGATCATCCTTTTTTTTTATTTTTGAGTAAAAAAAAAGTACAAAATAAAGAAAGTAATGAAAAGAACTGGTAATTTTACCAAGTACTGGTCATGGTAATGCACTAATACATGTCTTCATTATTGTATATTCCCTGTATATATATATATATATATATATATATATATATATATACCGGCACAAATATATGAGTATTGATATACTGTCCAACCCTAGTGGTGTGTACTGATTTGGATTTTGCTACTGTGAGGCAGGTTTGATGATTAAATTTGTGCAGTTGGGTATCCCATTTGTTGGTTCCCAGTTTGAATATTTTCTTTCCCGCAACCCTCCATACTCACTAAAGTGAAAATTTGCAGCCATCTGCACTGTCCCCAATACAGGTATGCAAGCTGTACTGAATAATATGTCACTTTGCTTGCCTAATATATATTGCAGGAGAAGATGCTCATTGGGAGAACCCTCCCTAGTTTGGAAATTTAATAACAATTTTCAAATGTAGGAAAAGAGAGCAAGGTAATAAAATGAAGTATTTTATATTATTTATGTGCAAAATATGAAACCTAATGATTTGAGCCTTATATTATGTGCAACATGCTTTTAAGTTTAGGGTTGCATTTAATGTTGTTGCAATGATTGGATTTCTATAATCTTGGCCCTTTAAGTCTTATTCCTCAGGTAACACAAAAGACAAAGCACTAGTTTTCAGACAGTTCAGATTGCATCTTGTCTGTGTAATAGGCAACTTTTCTATGTTGTAAACTTTTTGACCCTTTGTTCTCTAAGATGGACAGTTTAGTCACATGTAGTTTATTTTCTACAGTACCTTTCATGCTGGGACATGTTAAAAAGCTTAATGAAAAGAAACGTTTAGAAATGAACTTTGCAAGGTTGATCGAACAATATAAAAGAATCTGACAGCTTTGAATATTATGAAGCTAAATTTACAATTAGACGTATCTTATTGTTGGTGGCTCTCATCTTCTGTATGCATTTTCTGACTATCATTTCTTTCTAGTGTTTGTGAAATGAGATGTTGCATCAAGTACAGACATTGCAACACAAGTGTAAAAACAGATCTAAAACATTGTTGTACCCTCTGGATGTCTTTGCATTCTATGAAACCCATTTCTCATTTACAAGAAGGAAGAGGTACATTTGGACCTCTTGAAATGTGCTGTTGTTATATATACAGCATATACATGCATCTTCTGAACCTCTTAGTTGAACCAATACTTCCATGGTTGAACCAGCTCCCTGGTGCAGCTACTGTCCTTAGAGATGAGGATAACACAACAGTAGCCTGGGGCATGTTGACATTTGTCACCCATGAAGATAGAAGGGTTCCTCAGATCTAATAGTCTGTCTGTCAATGTCTAGCAAGGACTTGAATTTCTCTTAGTGGTGAGACAGGTAGTTTCAAATTTGCTTGAAATCAAAGTCTGTTGTACAGTAGTCTGTGGAATCAAATTTGCTTGAAATTAAAGTCTCTTGAGTCTGTGGAAAAATGAAGATGGTCATGTGTCTCATTTCATGTAAGGCTGTTCACAAAACCAGTTTTGATTTGAAAACCGGTTAAAACTGGTTCCAGTTTAATTCAGTTTCGAAATTTTTGCACAATTGGAAAACCTGTTGTTAAAAAAAAAAAAACATTAATAATGGATCATGGTTTTATTTCCGTTTCAAAATTTACAGTATTTTGCAATGCATTTCACAATGTTTTTTGCCACAGAGTCCTCTACCCTTTTAAAATAAGTGTATGGGGGAGGGAATTCATCGATCATAACTTTTATAAAACTTCCCAAAATTTTTTAAATGTGGCTAGACCTCTTTAATGCACGGTGTATATGCAAGGTCAGTATACTTTTTGAAACGCCTTTTTTAATTTGAAACCGGTTTTAGTGGCCACAGAAACTGGTTTTTGGTTCCTTGCTTTAGCAAAGGAACCTATGTAGTCAGGTTGGCATGTGTGTGAGTTGGTTTTGGTATCAGACTGAGGACCTGAACAATAATTTGAGGTCCTCTGAAGGAAATACAGTAGATTTCTCATGTCCTCTGAAGTTTAACAATAGACAGTCTATTGTTAAG
>WURT03189237.1:0-10065 GCA_009936505.3 Holothuria glaberrima
AAAATAACATCAGCTTAGTTACCTACAGTGGGACCCATTGTAACACTATCATGAAGTCAACCACCGCTCCTCTGCCTCGACCCCCCCCCCCCCGCCCAAAGTGCTATTTTTAATGTTTCTCCTTACAAGTGAAAAAATCCGGTTCTGGCCGGATTTGAAATACTCTCCGGCAAAATCCGGTTCTGGCCGGTACCAAAAATTTGGATCGGGTGCGTCCCTTCTGTAAACACAATTTTCCAAAACTTTTGGTCTTCAATTTAGCAGAAAAAGGTACCAAATAAGGCTCAGGTTGCACCAGAGAGCTTCTGGAAGCTCAGAGCTTGCATGGCCTTAGGGCCCTGGACCCTGGCTTTGCGCTCTTCATGAGTCGCTTCCCATTACAGTAGCTCACTCCCAGTCACTCACTCATCCTGGCATCTCTGCTAAAGATTTCAAAAATCCACCTAAGACCAGTTAGTATTTCAATGGTTACTGATGGCCATTCTCTTTGATGCTGGAATGTGTTTATCTTGTTGGTTGTATGAAGAGAAAGGTATTTGGTCGCATAATGCATTGAAAGACTTGAGCCATCTTTAGAACAGGTAGTAATAACGAGAAAGAAGAAGTTTAGCTCTTCTATAAATTGCATTTTGAAAACATTTTCAAGTTTTCCTTCATAGTACATTGTAAAAGTACATACTGTATACACTGTACTGTTACAGATATTTACAAAGTTTGTCTCCTCTGTCAGTATGTCATGTCTATGGACAGCAAAGGAAAACCTACATTTGAGGAAAAAGTGAAGGGATAATTTTTAGCCCCTTTACTTTCAGTTTTCTTTGCCACTGATAGGAATACGAGCAAGGGTCTTCGCCAGAAAAGTTTCAGAATTGAACACTGTTAGATGCAATGTCTTAGCATCTGGCATTAAAACTTGATACAAACCTTGTAGCACATTTGAGGAGGGAATGTTAGACCTATGTGACTTGTATCAATCTCCTCTATGGGCAAACTAATTTGGGTGCTGCACTAGAAGAAGTCAGTTTTCCAAATCTTGTAAAGATGCAGTTTTAATGTCAGGCCTAACATACATTGTCTAGTGCTCAAACAGTTACTTATCTTATTTTTTTCAAAATGCCCCCTGCGCCCTTATTGTCCATTCCTCCCCCCCTTGAGTTGCTCAGATCTCCCTGGCAGGCAATAATGCCCTTGTTAGGAACCACTGCTGTAACTTAGTCCTAACCCTAACCATAGTCCTTACCCAAAACCCTCATCCTACCCAAGGATAATCCTATACCTCATCCTACACCTTATTTTGTATCTAACCCAAATCCTAACCCAACTTTTAACCCTTAGTAGATTTTCCTCCAAGGGGATTCTTTGGTCTAAGGAACTTTTTATCTAGGGAACCTCCAGTCTAATGGGTCGTCGCCCTTTAATATCCAGGCTCCACTTCAGCGGTCATAAAAAGTAACATTAAGCCTATTGTCAGGCCTAAAATACATTGTCTAGTGTTTAAACAGTAACAAGTCACAGAATAGGACAGAAAATTTTCATAACTTTTATCTTGCCCTGGCAATTCTCATCAACTGGTGATGAAATTTATACAATTTCAGGTGAAACATTTTTACATAATTTTATGTGGTCACCAACAATACAATAAACCTTTCAATGTTGTGAACTTTTTTGCATCTTACTAAACTCAACTACCAGGTTGTCATGCATCTGTTTTCCATGATGGATCGGGCAACCATTCACAGGATGAGTGATCAATAACGTGGCACAGGCATTCACTCACAGGCTTGGCAATCTAGCACATCACAGGCAATCATTCACACATGATGGGCATTCATTAGTATGACTGCACAGGATAGTGAATGCTACCCCAAGAAGTGGGTTGTGTTAACACACATACTGTAGTTTTGTCATCACCTATGCACAGTCCTAGATGAGGAACTTATCTTTATGCTTCTTATTGACCCTTTCAACTCAGCTCCACAGGCTACTCATGGTAGATACTTGTACCATCACCTTTCCACGGTGCATAACAAAGTTTCTTACCAAATATCACTTTACCCACAGACTCTACCCATTTGGCACCAGTAATAATTACCTGAGCAAGTTTGCTGTGTCCTATCAGTTGATACTTTCAAAAAGCCAGCTTTTGACCATAGATATAAATCAATGTAGCTTGTTTTTTTTTCATTATCATCTGGCTCCCATAGCCTTAAGCAGTCGAACTGTGCAAGATAACCTTACTAAGCATATGGTAAATGAAAGAAGAAGAACACATACAGTACTATAAAGCATAGAAGCTCTCATAATGTATGTAGAATGTGGGGTGTATGAAAAGATAACATCCTTAACCCTTGAAAACACAGGTGCATCCCCTGACTGACAGTCTACCACTGCAAGCCTCCCCATTTAACCTACTCCAAGCTCAACAGGGTATCCCCCACAAAAATTATGTGATATATTTGGAGGAAGATGAAGTACAGGTACCTACAGTAAGATAATGAAATGTAATAAAATCATTACTGCCCTCAATACAAATATAAATAACACTGTTATCTTTTTACATAAAACTTGCAATACTGGTGTTTATCATGTAGAAAAGTATTTTAAAAATCATGGAACTACAATTGATCTCAAGTTATGATTGTTTTGTCTCCTGCAGATGCAGGGATGGGTAAACCCATCCTTTGATAGCTTTGACATCAGTGATGTTGCATCTTCCCCACAAAAGAAGAGACAGTCCAAGCTCAGTGCCTTCCCATCAACATCTAGAAAAAAATTTTCTGAGAAACATTTTATCCAGAAAGGAAGTGGAGAGTCAACTTTAAAAGTTCAGAGTTCATGGAAAAGAAATGTAGATGACAGTGTACCATGGTCAGAGAAACATGCTCCAAGTACTCAGGTAGGTATGTTAAAATGAAGTGGTTATAGGCACATAGGCCATCCCTATGCAG
Organism: Holothuria glaberrima; assembly: GCA_009936505.3. Lineage (NCBI taxonomy): Eukaryota > Metazoa > Echinodermata > Holothuroidea > Aspidochirotida > Holothuriidae > Holothuria > Holothuria glaberrima. Next base: position 2,949 of record WURT03189237.1, read on the forward strand.
TATAAGCTTGCAGAACATATTTGGGGTACAGATATGATTGATAGATCAGAGATGTTGATGGATTCTGTGCCTTTGTGGCTGGACTATAACAACAAAATTGAATAATAATATTGATAACAATAGTAACAACAACAATTAATAAAGCACTGGTGTCAGCCATGACATGCTCATAGTGCTGCCACAGTCACAACCAGAACAATTAAGTACAAAAAAGGTGGGTTTTGAGTTTTGTTTTAAAAATATCCAGAGAAGATGCAGAATGAACAGATGAAGGAAGATTGTTCAAGTGCTTGGCAGCAGGTAAAGAGAAAGTCCTACTACCCCAAGTGCTGATAAAACAGAGATTATGGTGATTGACTTTCAGGCACAACTGGCTAAGCTCAGTCTTCCATCTGTGACTGTTGCCGGTTTCATGGTTCCTACTCAAAATGATGCTGTAAGAAACATTGCCAGGTTTATGTTTGATACAGGCATGACAATGCCATGGTTGTGCAGGTTGCAAATATTGTCAGATTTGCTAACTACTGTACCATCTCACTAACATTAGCCAAGCTCATAAGATGCACACTCCTGAGGCAGCCAAGTTAGCTATGCATACTCTGCTTACCTGGAATAAACAAATCCCTTATTACAAGAGTTCAAAATGTCCAGCATACCTTTGCTTGCATTATTCTCAGTCAGAAGAAGTTTTGACTTGATCACATCAGAGCTGATTGGTCTTCACTGGCTTCATGTGCCACAATGTATCAAATTCAGTGTACTCCTCTTGTGTACTGTAATTACACAAGGAAGCACCAACCTAGTTTCAGACCTATTTATATGCAACAACCTTCCCACAGAGAGCTCAGATCATTCTACTTCTTTAATTTATTATATTGTACCTAAAACCATCAGTATTATTTTTGCAGGTTCTTTTTTCCCTATTTTGGTCCTTAAGAGTGGAACTCTCTTCCAAATCACATCAGAAGTGCCCAAATCATTTAAACTTTCAGGAAAATGTTAAAATTTTACTTGTTTGAAAAAGCTTAAATACTTTTCCCATGTAGTCTGTCTTTTAAGCACCTTTGAGCAAGTGGTGTTGATATTGGTGCTTAAAAAGTGTATTTGATTGGTTGATTGAAAAGGGCGAAAAGTGGTGCCTTTAAACCACCTGAAAATCTTTTAGTACAACAGGTGCGTCTCACTTCTTGCTACTGTGCGTATAACCCATAAAAAAATCAGCTATACCTGTATGAATCTTGCAGGGGCGTCTGTGCCTGCAAGTACAGTACATGTACTGTACGTATTAGTAATGAAGAACCTTGTAGACACGTATATCATTGCTCAAATGTGCAAACATGACTACCATGCCAAGCAGCCATCATTCAGGCATGGAATCAATGTCTATATAAGGCATGAGAGAAATACTGTACGAGTAAAGTGTGACAATGTTGGCAATACTTATGAAACAATTTACAAGGCATGGAACCTGAAAGATAACATCCTAATACAAGGACCTTTATTCCTTATGTCATTCAAAATTCATAAAAGGAGCAAAATTTTTTTACTAGCATAGGCTGTTATTTTGGGTTTTTCATCTTGTGTTTCATGCAGGTGGAACTTGCTGTTCATAAAAAGAAAATAGCTGAAGTAGAAGATTGGCTCAAGAGGCATCTGTCCAAAAACCATCCATCCTATCAGGTGAGTCTGGTAGTGTTTTATCCTATGCACATGCTACCTTCAGAATGCCAATGTTGTGATTGTTTCAGAAATCTGGTTATGATACCATTAAGTCTACGGCTTAAAAGAAGGGTCAAAGCTCAAATTAAGTTTTGATATGTTAAAGGGGTATTTGTTCGAAGCAACCTGGTGAAATTTCCATTGAAATCTGATATATGGTCCTCAAGATATCAGCAGTTAAAGCTGTCACATTTTCAACACAAAGTGAACTTGAAGCAAGCACATATGATGTCATAGCCTCACATTAATGAACAGTCTTTTGATTTCCTTTAAACTTTACAACCAATTTTGTCCTCAACAATCCCATATAATTAGAATGTGATTGCATGAGAGGCATGGGAAAATTACAAACTTCACATTCCTCATGGAAATATTATCCCTTTTAACTTCAAGGTCAGCACAACAGACTGAAAAATAAAGAAAACAAATGAATTCCCTATCCATGAGAGCAAGTGATATAACCCCTGCTTACTTCAAGCCCACTTTGGGTCACAAATGTTGCAACTTCATTTGCTGATATCTTGAGTAATACATATCCAATTTGAATGGAAGTTTCACCAAATTGTGTAAATTTAATTCCTCTTTCAAATGTGAAAATTAAATGTTTGCTTGAATCCTTCCTTTAATGATCAGAAAAGTCCAAATTCTTTAAAGATTTGTGTTTGGCTTGATCAAACTGGTTGTGTCATTTTCATCATAGAGTACCTGCTGCATTTGCTTCTGACTTCCTACCCCTTTCACACAGTTCATTTACCAGTATTTCCACTGAAACTGATTTTTATCTGGTCTCCAGTCTTTGATCTTGTGCTCTTTGATTCCTTGCCAAAGGCAGTTAAGGAATCTATGCGATGGTGATGTCGTGTGTGTGTGTGTATGTGAGTTTGTTTGGCATTCAGATTGAGGACCTAAACAATGGATTGCAGGTCCTTAGAAGGAAATCCAATAGATTTCTCAAGTCCTCAGAAGTTTATCAATAGACAGTCTATTGTACGTGCGTGTGCGTGTGTGTGTAGGTGTGTGTGTACGTGATGCCTAGCTTGTAAACACAATATCTCAAGATAACAATGACCGAAAAATTTCACATTTAGTATATGGATTTGTCATGTTGAGAGGAAGAACCCTATTGTTTTTGGTGGAGGTCAAAGGTCATTTGAGGTCATCGGAGGTTAAATTGCAAAAACCTTGTAAAATGCTTGTAATCATGATAACTTGAGGTAGCAATGACTGACACTTCATGTTTGGGATATAGATTTGTCATATTGAGAGGAAGAACCTTTTTGTTTTTGGTAGAGGTCAAAGGTCATTTTAGGCCACTGGAGGTTAAACAGCAAAAACCTTGTAAACACGGTATCTCAAGATAGCAATGACCGACACTTTTCATATTTGGTATATAGATTTGTCATGTTGAGAGAATGAACCCTTTTGTTTTTGGTGGAGTTCAAATTTCATTTGAGGTCACTGGAAGTTTAACTGCGAAAACCTTGTGAAATGCTTGTAAATACAAAATCTCAAGACAGCAATGACTGCCACTTTTCATATTTGGTATATAGTTTTGTCATGTTGAGAGAATGAACGCTATGGTTTTTGGTAGAGGTCAAAGGTCATTTGAGGTCACCAGAGGTCAAAAAGCAAAATTTTGCGAGAATTCCCAAGGTTGTTATCTGGGGTCACTAGAGGTCAGCAACCAAGAATTCCCAAGATGGTCATCTGGGGTCACCAGAGGTCAAAGTTGACCTAAGGTCCTTCTTATTTTGGTGGAGGTCAAAGGTCATCTGGGTTCACCATAGATCAAAAAGCAAAATTTCCCAAGAATTCCCAGTGTCATCCCATGGCATCACCAGAGTCCGAAAAGCAACATTTTCCAAGAATTCATCAACTGGGGTCACCAGAGGTCAAAAAGCAAAAATTCTGAAGAATTCCCAAGATCACCATCTGGGGTCACCAGAGGTCAAAAAGCAAAACTTCCCAAGAATTCTCAAGGTGGTCATCTGGGGTCACCAAGAGGTCAAAAAGCAAAATTTCTCAAGAGTTCCCAAAATGGTTATCTTGGGTCTCCTGAGGTCAAAGTTGACCTAAGATCACCAGAGGAAAAATTGCAAAAGCCTGTTATACAAGGTGTCTGCTTATGTGGCCGGTCCAACTTAAACCATTTGGTTACACACTGAGTCATAAAACCTCATCTAACTAACTACATATCAGGGCAATTCCATGAAAAATGTTCACTTCAGTGCAAAAAGAAAGTTTCAAATTGCGCTTAAGCTCTCAAATATTCTTAAAAAGTAATGTATAAATTTTCATTTTCCAATAGACAAATCTTTATCATGACAAAATTTTGTATGTTTTCCCACCAGTGAAAATATTGTATAATGTATCGCAATAAAACAGAAATGTGGCTATTTTTGAAGAGTTTATTCTTTTTGTTTCCAAAGAAGGACAAAAATGTCCTAGAGATCTCCTTCAACTTTTAAACAGTAGTTCAGTTTATATATCAGCAGAAAAACTCAAGGAATTTTTACATCATTCATCAATTTTTGAGCCATTGATCCTCAAAGTTGTGTGATTTCTTTAACATTAGAAGTGTCATGTCCGTTACGTTTTTCACTACAAGTTTTCATAGCCAACAGGAAATTTGTATGAAGTTACTGCAAATTCAGTTCCTATGTTATGATTAAATCCCCTTGCATGTTTAGCAACTATTTTTCCTTACCTCTTTTAGTTTTCATACAAATGGTGTAACGCACATGACACTTTCCGTAACGGACATGACACCTTACATAAGACAAGTGGTAGAAACATCACTGTGGCTAAGCGTAACAGACTGGTGATCAGTTTCAATTTCTTGAGGACTATGATAACTCATAAGTACAAAATCTGCATGCTATTTAAGAAACAAAAACAACCATATTTTCCTTTTTACACATGGAAGTCTGTTGATTTCAGATGACATTACCTGCTCTAACCCTATCTGCCACTGGCAACTCGGGGAGGAAGGATTTTTCACCTTATAGATTTGTTGGCTTAGTGGTGTCCTCCTCACAAGTGTTAGGGACTCTCTGCCATTCAGGCCAAGCACAGCTACTTTACAGATTGCGTTATGCTGAATGAAAGAACTTCTCCGAAGTGAAACAAACATGCCATTTCCTTTCAGATGATAACTTTTGTTTGATAATGGCACTGGTTTTATGGTACTGCTTTAGTGCATTTTGAAGATATTTAACTTTCTTAAAAATGAGTAAATCGTAAGTAAATTATTATGATACTGTATGTCCAAACTTTGGATTTTGTGCAGGTCTGGTATGTTTAGCTTTCTTTGCCTCAAAGCTTGAGATGTGATCTTTTTGCTCTATGTCATTGTGGTACTCTAAGCATTGTATTCCATGTACTGTAGCACAGCTGTCAGATCACTAAAACTTGCAAAAAGAAGTTTAGATGTGTTGTTCAAGAACATTAGGTAGTAGTACTGTGGTATTAGTTTCATCTTTTTTTTTATTTTGTAATAAAAAATTTAAAATATGGTTCACTTCATTAAGCTTCACAAGGGTGTCATGTCTGTTACGCTAGTATATTAATACTATCTGTTAAATACTAATTCATTAGAAAAAAAATTCACCATAGAACCAACTGATAATGTGTTCTATTTTGTTACGGTGGGTGGTAGTAAGTGAAAATATCTCATAAACTGTAGCTGGCTGGTGAAAAAGCAGGTTTGCTGTATGCTTTTTTCGTTTTGTAAACAGTGGAAAAAAACATCCCCTCTGAAATTACAAAATCATATGAGATATTACAGAATACCAGTTATGATGTGTGTTCCTATCTCTTAACCTTACTATGAAAACAATAAAATAGCTGCAATATCTTGAAAAAAAATTATGTTAGCTCACAAAAAGTGGACAAAAGTGTCATGTCCGTTACGCTCAATGTGTCAAGTCTGTTACGCTACTGTACATTTTGAGCTATAGGAAAAAATGCAATGTACTGTAATACTGTTCAAAAAGATGATTTTATAACTAAAGCATGACCTTATGGTTTAATATATACCAAAACCAGGCACATTCTATCCAAGAATTCAGAAAAATTTTCATGCGTAACAGTAGGCCAAAATGCCTTGTCCATTTGGTGTCATGTTCGTTACGCTCACAATGAGTGCATTTTCTCTACGATCATTCAATAAAATTGTGTGTATGTCACTGATAGTTAAATGTGTCTGATAAACTCAATAAAAATTGTTTGGAGACTGCCAGTTCTACTGTGCAATGCTTTGAATTAAAAAAATCTGTCTGAATGTCATGTTCGTTACACTGGAATTGACCATCATTACACAAAAGACAGGTCAGATATTATCTGAGAAAATCTCAATATTTCGCACGGCAAGGAATCACAATGCCTTTTGGCTTGCTGGTTGAGGGAAAGCTTTCTTTAAACCTATCAGTTCAGTGTTTAATGAAATATGCAACAAGTCACCATTTAACTGGTCTTCTTTCTTTTCTCTGTTAAAGTTTTGCTCTTAAGTTCATGTTGCCTGTCTGTTTAATTCCCAGAATGATTCATTTATTCTTCTTCTGACTGGACCAGCAGGAGTTGGTAAGACAGCAACAGTGAACACTCTTGCAAAGGAACTGAAACTTACTATCCAGGAATGGCTGAATCCAACCACAGATGCCTTCCAAAAGGATGACTTTTTTAATAATATTGGTTAGGACATTTTTGTAGTTTTGTTTCTTCTCTTCATATTTTCTTTCAAGATAATCTGTTGAGAATTTCATGTAGAGTCAGAAACTCTGTTGTAGCTTGAATGGTAAAAGCTGTCATTCTAGATTTTCGTCCAGAGCATTAAATCACTGCCAAGAGGGGAAATCTCCCACCCATCCTCTTAGTGGAGAATTCTTGCCTTTTACCACATGATCATACAGTAGTTAAATAATATTCTCTCCCAAATTGGTACAAGATTTTTTATTGCAAAAAAATATTACTAGGGATTTCAAACTCAACATCAACATAAATCACTTGCTATTTGGTTCATCTAACAGTAGATTATTTCTTCCTTATTACACCACATTTTTAAGGTACAGGTTGGTAAAGTTGATACTCAAATGCCAAAATGTGAAGCAGGATTGTTTCTTATCATCTGTTATGTTTGTTTTGAGTGATAAAAAAATCTACCTACCTTAAAACTGCTGTTCAAAAATTGTCCATTAAATTATTTCCCAACTTATTGAAAGTGCATATTTATATTAATTTAGCTGGTTTTTATCATCTGCTTTAGAAAGTATGTTACATAAGAAGATGTATGTGTGTGTGTGTGCGTGGGTGCATGTGTGTGTGTGTTTGTGACGCTTGGCTTGTGTGCACAATATCTCAAGAAGGGAAACTCCGACAGTTCTCAAACTTGGTTCATAGA
>WURT03189248.1:0-27534 GCA_009936505.3 Holothuria glaberrima
TAATCAACCCTACCTTTATTCACTAAACGATACCTATAAACACTAACACTATACGATATAAATGCCGTTTAGCAATTAGTCCATAAGAACCATGTGTCAATTATTAAGACGTAAATCGCACAAACTTCCTCTGTAAAGGTAATCCCTGTATACAATTACCTTCCAATATTGCTTATCAGGGGGTTGTGTGGAAATAGGTAAGATCATAATTTACACTCACATACACACGTTTGTGAAATATCCATCCCAGATAGCACAAAGCGTTGGCGTTATGTTGGGCCAACGTTGGAAACCGTTGGCAACAATTGGTATTATGTTGTGTAGGCAACTAAAGTCAGGGCCAACACTTCGCCAACCATATGCAGCCAACAATTGTAAATTACAGGTATTGCCAACATTTGACCAACATTTACAGGCCAAATGTAGGGTACCATACATTTAACCAACATTAAACCAACTTTAAGTAGCCAACTGTTGGGTGCTTTACATTTAACCTACATTGAACAACGTTAATGAAACCAACCGTTGGTCATTATGTATTCAAGCAACATTAAGCCAGCTATATTTAGCCAACCGTTCGGCATTATGTAATTAACCAACGTTGAGCTAGTTTGAAGTGACCAACTGTTGGGAATCATATATTGAACCAACACTGGGCCAACACTTAAAACTATTGAGATGTCTCTAGTCCGTTACCATTAACCGTAATTAAACAGCATTTAAGAGGATTTATGAATAGGCCTGTCAAAACAGTAAATCGAGGTCCAAATTCATCAAGTGGCCCTTATCTGTAATATTATTATATTAAATATTAAAGAACAACAGTGTATGTGGATTGAAAGAGTTAAATTAAAAGTCTTGCATCCCTCAACTGAGTCGGCCTGCAACCTATGGTTGGCCCAACGCGAACATTCTTTGGATTTCGGTGATGGGTTGCTAAATGCTCACATTGGTGTCGGTTGGCAAATGGTAAGCGGCCCAACAATGTACTGTAACCCTGAAAATATAAAAAGCTGGTCTTTTTGGTATCAAACCAATCCCACATTTCTTTTAATAACAGCTATTTCTAAATATTTCATTCACGGTGAATATTTTGCAAAACGTTCACTAACACAGTAGGAATTTTTGCTAAAACGATTTGAGAGGAAATGTTAGTTGAAACGATGTGAAATTCTATTAGAACACCAGGTTTATATACCTATCATCTGGATGAAGCATTCTGAATTTTCCAAAGGAGATTTGTGTTTATCACTTAATGAGTTAATTTAGGTCTAATTAAATAAAATTGTGGCTGGCAGTGGTGAATTCTTGCAGGAAATCATGTTCCTCGGTTGTGCAATACAAAATAAGGAAGGAAACATTGAAGTATAATGAAGCAAATTGTATTATTATTCGTTAATAATAACAAACAAGCCTCTCACTGAATATATATAATAGACAAATCAATATTCTCAATTCATATATGAATTTTCAATAAAAATCCCGCTACTTTTAAAAGTGGTCAGTACTAACAATGCTGGTAGCTTTTAAGACTTGTAGAAAGTAATTTCTCTGATACACTTCATTATTGATTCCCATAATGAGCAGTTAATTAAGAGAAGTTTTAGAAAGCGAGGCATAGTTTAGTTGGTGCAGCATTGTGCCAACCATTCTTTGCACTGTTGGATATCAATATTGGTTAAATGTTGGCAAAATGTTACTGGCCCACTGTTGAAAACGACAAAACGTTTCAAGCTAGACCGTTAGCCAAATGTTTGTCAGCCAACAGTGAACACCACTTATTCAACCAACGTTAATCAAATGTCGGAACTAATAGTTGGGTAAATGATTTGCCAACGTTGGCCCAACGGTGTAACCTTTGGAAGGCAAAACGTTGGCCCAATATAAAATTGATTGTAGGCCCAACCTTTTTCCAATGAGCACCCAACTATTCAGATAACATTAGTCCAACCGTTCGGCCAACCAATTTCCCAATGTTGGCCCAACATTATTGTGCTGTCTGGGATGTATGTTTGGCCTATACATGGTTGTAAACTTCCCAAATGTTTTTCCAATCTACGATTTACTGTTTTGCTATGATTCGATTACAATGCCTTGTCTCTGGATTGTAAACCTTTAGAGAACAATGATTTGACCAATTCTGGGTACTCATATCGATGGACCGTATACAGTAAAACCGATCTTTATAGCTATCGGTAACTTTTGAATCTACCAAATTGCTAGAACCTCCCACTGAAACAACCGTATCAATTTCCTCAGGATTCTAAATTTAATCATGTGTTATGGTTTAACGTTTTGTTGTGTCAAATGCTATGAATAGAAATTATAGTAACCTGTTGAGTAAAAGTTTGTCACCTTTCCCCGATCGCCACCATAGCCGTCGATTTCCACCACGGCAATATGAGGGACAACTTCAAGAAAGTTGTGCACCTAGGGAAGTTTCGTACTCCTCAAAGTTCCTACCCCACTTACAAAATCCTGGATAGGTTTGTAGATATTGCAAAGGTGTGATTATGCTTAAAATCTTGTTATTAAGATCACATTTACATTACTGAATACAAATAATGCATGGAGTTTTATTCGAACAGTAAGAAGTATCAAGGAATCTCGAAATTTCTGGGCACAAATATTAGTCGAGAGAGTAGGCGATTTACAGTCATTCGGCTACTATGTATCTTAAACACTTTGATAGATCAGGCTGAGGTCAAATCCGAAGAAAAATAGAATCCAAAAGCATCGTTAACAGGAAAGAAAAAGTTTTGAAAGCAAGCGACTTAACGGGCAACAAGTGTTGACACAACCAACCTATTTGTTCCTTTCCATGCTATGTCTACGTGATAACCGAGAGTAAAGAATGTTTTTTTAGGAGTTGTTAGGTTAACGTTAATAAAATGGCTGTGCATGTTAAAAAATTTGTTTAGAACTAACTCTTTCGACTAACGTTCACTAGTGTTAGGATAAAGAAAAGGATGAAACTCCCATCACTAGCTGAACCAAAGCATCGTTTCTTTACAATTAAATAGGAACCAAAAAGTAAGTAGTAAGTTCCATTAAAGAAGACTAAGTTTCATGCATGGATTTTGCGTGAGTAAAAACAGCCTGGTAACATGAAAACCGCTGTTCTGGCATGCTTAGTGTTAATGAAAGCCGAGTTTGCAACCCTCCTGATATCACAGAGATGGGCGCAATCCTGCTCGAACCGGGACAAGACCTCGGTTAGATCCCTATTATGAAGACAGCCTTTACAAAGTAACACTATATGAAAATTGCAAAGAAAATATAAATTAAGCCCTTTTTGACACAATTTGAATTATTCAATTTAAAACTATTTACTCTTTCCTTCGGCACTCGCCAAAATTTTCGATCATGAAAACTCTAGTTGACTTGGTTCATTGGCTGGACTCCAAGCCAGTTGATAAATTTTCGTCTCCTGGAAACTATCTCACCCCAGTCAGAACCTTGGCTGGTAACAGGTCTGCTGGACCCACCATGAAAAGAAAATTAGGTGATCTACAACCATCCCTTAAAAGGTCAATGTCTTTTCTGCTTCTTAAATAGACGCAAGATAACCTCTGCTATCTTTTACCTTTGTAATAAATAACAGACAGGAAGTGTTTCACAATTCAGCAGGCCATTTGTTCGTGTGCAAAGGCGTGATTACTGAAGAGTACAACATTGCAACGACGCAAATCAAGGAAATTCTTTTCGACTTTTTTCTTTGTAAATATGTTGTTTATGGAAATTGAAAGCTGTAACGGTTGACCAGGCAGCAGAATCGCTTTGTTATTGGTAAACATTGGCAAAAACACTTTCTACAAAACTAAAATGTCTCTGTTAAGAGTCTACATGTTACTTTTGTCATGGGAATGATTTCCTGTGCAGTATTTTGCCGAGCTTGGTAAGATTTCGTCTTTATTCTTACTTTATATCTTATGGCCATCATTAATCCGGCCAGAATCTCCAAAGATTAGAAGTGTACCTCCAACTTCTGTAGAGACCGCGCTTCAAGATGGAATCATAGAACAGTCTATTGTCATGAGTAACCTAAGGTAACATTCATAGCATGATGTTAAAAATTGAAAGTGCTTCTCTATCTTGACACACATTTTCTAATACCATTTTTACGGCATACTTTGCTCTTTCCTGTATCCGGTAGAGGTTAGATGTTAATACCTTTACAAAGAAAATGCACTCTGAAATATATCTGTTTCTCTACGACCCTTTGATAATTATCTCTTACCTATCGCTCAGTCCCCGTTGCACTTTGATCGTCTTAACTCTCATTGTTCATGATAGTATCGTCATTTAATGATATCAACAAGCCTAATCTGAAACACGAGATCGCAAAACAAGACATGTTTACAAACAACTTACAAACATGAAGGATACCATCTTCCGCAATCTGGAGTGTAATTTAATACAATCTTTCTCTTAGCTTAGTCTCGTTATGGTGATGGTTTTAACTTTTTAGCAAACGCCTTCAAGATCCTGCTTAACATGATATTAAGTTTACAAGGAATTAACATAACGAAACATACTTATTGGTTCTTACCATTTTTATACTTGTACCAACTTTTACTCATTCCTCGTGGAAAGCTGTCTTCTCGTTTAAAATTAGGTAAAGTTCGATATTTGTGCAGTACTAGGTGTGCTTTCCGGTAGTGTAATTTGGATGTCAATTAAGAGCATCACGCTATAGTCCCCATTTCGTTATCACTTTAAAGTTTCCAGGTAGCAAGTTGCTTGTCTGAGATAACAGCCGTGAAGAAAGCAATGCTAGAGAGAAAATGTCACTAAATAATAAGATTTGCAGAGCATGTAATCATTTCAAAGGTTTTTTCAAAGATAGAACCATTTACATTTAAGCAAGCTGATATTAACAAAAATTTCTCAAGAGGAAAAATTGTTATTCCCTCCACTTAGATAGTACACTCTTGCCTTACACTCAACCAAAAACTAAGAACAATTCATTAAATTGTAAGAAATTCGAAACCTTGCCAAGGATAGCACTATTTGAATTTAAGCTAACTTACATGAACAATATCTTTTGACGGCAAGGAGGAAAGGAGGGATCCTACGGGTATGTGCTTATATGGGAAGATTACCCAGAATTTGTGGGGTTTTCTGGGTGGGATTAGAACAACATCTTGCGGTGCCCAAGTTCTATTCTTTAGCACCTGGTAGCTCGACTGGAAAGAAATGCTGATTTCACAATGGCGAGACTAAACACATACTTGGAGTGCTGATGGTCAGTTTTATTACAGCGACTAATACTTGCCGTAGCTTTGACTTCTTACATGTGGAGATTTCTTTACAATGAAGGGTCAGTGGAGCATCTTGGTTAATTTCTCTGTGTGAACATGTGGGGGTGGGGTGTAAGTTTATACCATAGTGACCATGAACTATTTCACCATCATATTGAACCACTGTGTAGAAGGTAAAAATCAGTAGGCACATAGGCTATGACTTTTATTTAGCGCCTAAATGAGTTTTAAAGGCTAAATCACAGTTTAAGTAGTTGGAATGAAGAAAGATTTATACCTCACAAGTCTTTACATTAACTTTCGTTAACGTTCTTTTCCTTTAAATTGTTAACGTTATGTTTCTAAATTACATTAACCTAATCTCTGTCAGCTATTTTCAGTATCATGGCCTACATGTGGCTGACAGGTTTTTGTCCAGACCCGTTGTTCATGAATGGAGTTGTTTTCATCTCCAACGTTAGCATACGAGCAACAAGGACAAATTTAGGGAAAGCGAAACATATTTTGTCAACTTAATGAGCTTTAAAGTATAATTTTTAAACTGTAAAGTGTATTTTTTTTCATAGCTTATGGGATACAATGACAATTCCCAACCCTCGGCAAATAAATTCCCGATGACGACTGCTAATGAACACACATCACTTGCTTGGGTATACTCATTTCTCAACAATGCTTCTGGCGATAGCTGGTTTAGGGTAGCATCGCTCTTATATGATAAAAATTACTGAAGCAATTAGAAAAGAATAAACTGTCTCAGTCTCTTTCTTCCATTAGATAAAGAAGTTTTTGTAACTGTAATCAAAATTTTCGTTCTAATGCTTTGATAGCTAGTAGCTTTGTATAGGCACCTTGTGGCAGGCAAAAATCGTAGACCTTGCAAACATAAATGAAAAGTATCGCTTTTTTATCCAAATTTTTAAAAGGAAAATTTTTGATTTTTGATACTTTTGAATTTTTTGATAATGTTTCATATAAGTATAGAGATATGTAACAAAATTCAGACATTTTATATTTTATCATATTTTACTTTCTACATACCCCATATGCATGAATTACACCCATTCCTTCTAGAAAAATCGGTAGATACCGCTGAATTTCTTTCTTTTATGATGCACAAACCTTTCCAAGACTTCTTCTACCCCCTCTAGACTGGAGTCTTACATCTAGTGTCTCACCGTCAATATATTTATGAATTAAATGCACTCGATCTGTTGACAAACATATGTTAATATCTATAGTCATTCTCAATCAAATTATATGGTTTTTTACCCTCAACATCGTATGTAAGTTAAGTCTGAGCTGAGAAAAAGGCTGTACACCGCTTATGTATGCTTGATGAAACGTTCACGATAATAGAATGGATGGTGGTATGAATTTCACCTTTAAGATTTTAAAGTTGCAATGCAGTTAGTGATTACTTAGAGATCAATTGTCATTCAGTACGGATAAATGCTGTCCGACTTTTATGGGTTCAATGCGCTAGGGAGCTGGAGTTAGAGTGTTAGAGTTAGATCACGTTTTACAGCTCAGTTTCTAACCAACTGGTTTAAGTCGGGAGCTGGAAGTCTTCCAGTTCCATTCATACAGTTTGCAGTAGTTTTATAAGAAGAAATCATGTTCCTTCTTATGGATAATGCATACATGGATACTCACTGCAGTTATCGCAAACGCCCTTGACAGGTACAGGGGCTTTGTTCATGGGGTTATTCAAGCACTCGCTGTATGTATCTACCCCAGTGGATCTTCCTTGTCCTCAACATACGGTTTATAAGGTGTCAAGAAATACCTTAGTTGCTTACAATTACATTTTGTGTACATGCCTTACAATACGCATGTAAACCGTGTGAATCGAACAATGATACCTTTAAAACATTCACAACAAGAAGAATATCCGTTTAAAGACAAGACAACAACACAAGTTGTTTCGTTACGTAATGCAGTTGTTCCCAACTACCTTTTGGAGCTCTTTCCATTTTTATTATTGGTGTTCTTATCTGCAATATAGCACATAGTGCCTTCATAAAATGTAAAAAAAAGATTCTGTCATCTCTGAGGAACGTTGAACTAAGCTAAACAAGTGAATTCCAAAGAAATGAAAGACTCAAAGAGTGTATGTCCCCTTACTTTGCAGATCATAATATACCGCCTACTTAAGGCCGTGTTTAAACCAATACCATGTTAAGGTAGGTGGATAGGCCCTTTGTGAGTTAAAAGTGGGTTGCATGTTCATCATGGTGGTTTCAATCAATTGGATCCCTCTCGTTCTTTCTCAACTGAAAGAATGAAAGTGGATTCAATGTCACCTTTAATTCAAATACGTTTACTTTTAATAATGTTTCCAATCGTTTTGAGGCTTAAAATATTTGGGTCTAAGCAACCAATTCAATAACCTGTTATGTCTGTCTGATGTACTTACTCTCACTTACTTGTGTATCGGGTCGTTTTAATGCCCAAGGCTTCTCGGATCAGTGAATTTAGATAATACGTAATATAACTGGACTGTGATGGCCTGAAAGTTGACTTCTACTTGACTTCTACTTGACTTGAAGTACCCGCCCCTCAAATGAGAGTATTCTAGTTTTATTGATGAATATATTATGAATGATGGGCTACAGGCGCGTAACTAGGGAGTTGGTTCGGGGCTCTGTCGAACCCTTTCCCCCACTGAACCCCTTTCCTCATGAACGGACCTCTGTACATCCGACTCAACCCCAGCTGTTTTAGAAGTAGTCACTATTCTGCTCTGGAAGTAGGTGGTGGACTAGAACATGTGTGTTATCTCAATTAGGGTCCAGTCACCAGGCATTTTTTTTCGTATAAATAGCGATAGATTTTTCTACGACATTTTCAACCTTATGGCGGGCGCCCCGCGAGCGCTATGCATACACCCGGCATGTTTAAATTTAACCGAAAACACAACTGCCGCAAGCTCCATGTTCAAATTTGTATACTGCCAACTGTTCAATTACACGGAATGGCAATGAGTAAAAAATTATTCCCATCCTCAATTGACTCTTCCTGTCAATTTCTCCGAACATGCCGCTCTTCTCATCACCTTCCCTAACTTCCTTCTCTAGGTCCGTATAAGCGCGTCAGGTCGCAAGCTGAGACTTTGCCAATATATTTGTAGAGCTCATTGTAGATGAATACCTGTTGAGGACCCAGTCTGACCACCCCCATTCCTTTGAAAAATCCTGGTCAAACGCTTACATCCCCAAGCGAAAGCATCCCTTTTCCATGAAGTGATGCCAAAAAAGTTTTGTTTTCTGTGATTGCCTTGTATTGGCTGCTAGTCCTGGTGCGTGTTTTTATTCGATTTTCAAGTTGTGTTTTGTTACATTTGAGTGTACGTGAATTGCATAGTTAATTTTATTTACATGAACATTGGCACGACTAACAGAACATTGCAAGAGGTCGATTGACTTACCGACAGTCATGTGAGAACAATTGTCACTTTACGGCGCTTAGGAAGAAAGTTAGCAATTTTATTTAGTCAAACTATTATCCCTTCAATGACGTATGATACATTCAACAGGTTTCACGCACGGTATAGTCTAATTTGAATATAGCCTAGAGTAGAACATCAACAGACAAGTTACCCATAAGTTGGGAGACTCTTTAACATATAAATATGATGACGTTAGAAGTGAATAGTTTGCTGTTTGCCTTTGTTTCGAAGCATTCATGGAATAAAAAAAAGGTGCAAGGGCAAAGACTAAGAGTGGATTGATATTAGTTAAGGCTGAATGGGCACGTATCATTGTTTGACCTTCAACAGTAGAAGTACACTTCCACTTAACAGTGCAGAAATAACTTTTGCCAACCCGACATGAATCAAAGTCGTGGGTAGAAGGTTATGATGAACAGAGTCTAGAATAAACCATTTGAAAGAATATAATATGCGCAATCAAATAGCCTTGGCAAAATCTAATAAATTAGTTTGCAATCAGGGGTAACGAACTGTGTGATTAAATTATAAAGTATTTAAGATCGATATTTGCGAAAAATGTTGGAAAATAAGAGCTGCAAAAGAAGTGAATCGCTGTAGTATTCACCATCAACTTGTAGGCAACCCATGTATACGAATATCCTTCAACTACGTTAGCTGCAAGATCAGTCACATTCCACTTTTAAAGGACCTTAACGTTACGTTACATAGGTCCTTGAAACCAACTTAACATGTTTCACAGACAGAGATAGTTAAGGAAGCGAACAAAACGCTTGGCATTTTAAGTAGAACTCTGATTCTTAAGATAAGAGAAATGCTGCTGCCACTCTATAAATCCTTAGTTAGTCCTGTCTTGGAGAATTGTAGTCCAGTATGGAATCCGCATTTAAGACAGGATGTTAATCTGATTGAATAGGTTCAGAGGAGGTTTACACGTATTATACCAGACATACAGCATTTGTCATATGAGAAGAGACTTGGTGATCTGCGACTTATGTCTTTAGAAATGAGAAGGCTTACGGCAGATCTTATTGAATCTTATCAAATTATTGTATGTTTAGAGGATAGAGAGTGTGGTAGTCTTTTTGAAATGAGGAATGGATTCACATCCACATGGTATAAAAAGGTCAGGGTAGACTGAATGCAAGGTATTGATTCTTTACACAAAGAATCATCAATGCCTGGGATCAGTTGCCATCTAAAGCGGATGTGTGCAGTTCCATCAATGCCTTAAAGTCCTTCCTCAACAATGTTTGAAGCGACTAAAAGGGGATTACATGAATCTCTGTCTCCCTTCCCTGTCAGTCACCTGCTTAGTCAGGTGGCACACAGGTGAATACAGGTGAGTATAAAGTGTTGAGCAGGGCAAAACTGGCAGCTTCTGAAAAACGGGCCATGTTGCTGAGCATTATCGTTGCTTTACTGTTGTTTTAATTTACGCTTATCTGAGTAGATGTTTTCCAATGAAAGTTTTATTTTTGGTGCATAGTGTATGAAATCACCTCACCTTTTTTAATGTTTTGCAAGCCCCTGAGGTATTTTGCTGCTATTGTTCATGAAAGTAAACTCGTTGCTGCTTAGATGAGTAATAAGAACTCTTCGTTTGTCTATTCTGGACTTCATGGATTAATCCAACAGACCTCTCCATCTGTAATGCTAATGAAGAAGAGGTTACTTATTTTTGTTGCCTAAAATTGTCGCTAATTTAGCGCTCTCATAATTTAACTTCCTTCTCCGAGAGGTGACTGCTGAAAGTCTTGGAAAAGGAAAACCGCTTGTATTAAGAAAATAAAACACTGAGGAATGTTAGAGATTTTGCTTTTGAGCAGAACGCCTGTGGACATGTTAGTCACGTTGGATGAAGGGGGAATTGGACATAACATTGGGCAAAATGAACCTAGACAGGGGAAAGGGCTTTAATCTGGTTTTTCCTGCAAATCCACACGGTTCTGTCGGAAAAATCTATAAACCAATGTGATAGCATTCCATACTTATAGCCTCCACTAAAATTATTGGAAGTCTTGTTTCTACGAGATTTACTAAGTATATTGAATGTCTTCAGCTGTTCTGATTTTTCTGACAAATGGATATGTTGTAACAAAGTTGAAAAACGCACATTTTTAAATCGTATGGAATTATAGTCCTTAAAAGTTAACAATATTGTTTCCAGCATTAATCGTACCTACCTCTCCTTTCATAATTCTAATTCTTTTGAAGACGTAGTGGATTTAAGTTATGACGACGACTTCACACTAGGAATTTCCTGTCTAATCGATATTCCTCAAGTTTGTTGGTTTTAAACAACCAGAAGTCTATCTGCAGGGGATGGTCATAGAAAAGTCTTTGATGACGTTATGGTTTACATTGATCCTCAATGGACATTGCAAAGTCCATTAAGTTGATTTATCCGGAATAAAAGTCCGTTTTTTACCTCAGGCAGGGTTATGTGCGATATTTCAATTAACTCACGGATCATTTCATGGTTTTCTGCTTGCTTTGTTGATCCCTTGCGTAAAAAAAATGTTTATA
Source organism: Holothuria glaberrima (assembly GCA_009936505.3). Taxonomy (NCBI): domain Eukaryota; kingdom Metazoa; phylum Echinodermata; class Holothuroidea; order Aspidochirotida; family Holothuriidae; genus Holothuria; species Holothuria glaberrima. The sequence goes on from WURT03189248.1 coordinate 11,242, forward strand.
TGACTCTTCGTTGCTTCTGACTTTCTCACACCACTTCGTCTTTGTACCGTCTCTTGTATTTTCATGAGCACTTGCCTAGATTTTGATCAACAGTAGCTCATTCTTATAACGCCGGCCTTGAATCACCTAAAATGCACGGTTTCTAACCTTTCCCTTTTATGACAAAACTGATGTTTACGTATCTGGAAAGCGTAATTTCGTATTATGCATGAATACCAACAGAACATGGAAGTAATCATTATATTTTGACCCTTTGCAGAAGGCCTACAAGTGTTACGAAAATCTTCATGCCGTAGATAGTAACCCAAAATTAGATGATTTTTGAACCAATCGACGAAAAATTGTAAAGAATCCGTTTTCAATGGATTTGAGTAGGTAAAGTGTCTAGATTTACAAAAGAAAACGATGCAAAAATTTTCAATGAAATTCTACACATTTTCTTCGAGCTTTCATCAATACTTGAAAAAGAAATTCATATATTTTTTGTTTGAAGGAATTATGTTAAGCTGTTCTGTAGATCTGAACGAAATCTATCACCAACTTTTGCAATAGATAGAAATTATTTTTAAAGTAGTGAAGTATTGTATAGAAATTCTTAGCATTGAAGCTAATCTGCAAATTTGGAAAGGTAGCTATGGAATAACGACTATACTTAATTCATAAGTTATTAAAACTTGATAAGTTGATTTGAACTAATAAATACCGTTTATACTTGCAACACGGAACTAAAAGTTAAGCTAAGGGCACACGTCCTGTCAGAATTTAGGTATCCTATACTGCTTTGAAAATATATTGTTGGCAAGGCTCATAGGCGTTAGGGATATTTTCCGACAGGACAAAGCCTTTTGTACCCCTAAAACCTGTATTGCCCGGGAGAGTGCCCAATTTTTCCAAACATCAGCCCGAGAAATAAGATCTGCTCGAACGGGGTGTGGGGTACACCCATGTCAAGGATAGTAACGGTGTAATCTTTTCGTGTTTTTATTTGTACTTCGCCGCACTTTTCGTGCAAGCCTCGCGCCAACACTTCAAAGCTGTTAGGGATATTTTCCGGGAGGACAGAATCGTTATGTACCCCCAAAACCTGTATTGCCCGAGAGAGTACCCAATTTTTCCAAAACATCAGCGCGAGAAATAGGATCTGCTCGAACAGGGTGGGGGTACACCCATGCCAACGATAATAACGGTGTAATCTTTTCGTGTTTTTATTTGTAAAAGGCCGCACTTTTCGTGCAAGCCTCGCGCCAACACGTCAAAGTGATTCGTTCTTTCTTTGTTAATAATCTTTTGTAGTAGGAGGTTTTCCCTTATAGCATTATGCGTTCGAGTACCTTGGTCTTTTTCTGTTTTCACCCAGGCAACAACACATTTGCCTGGGCGTCGCGTGATCATATTGTGTTACAGTTGTCTCTTTGATGACACTCAAGTTTCCTCAGGACTAGCACTGTAGAAATGACAAATGTAATGCACTTAACTAAGCTTGCTTATTGTGTAATCACTTTTGTGTACAAAGTATTGAGACTGTGTTACACAAGCTCTGTTGATACTTCTGCTGTCCAGACATCAGTTATGGTCAGAATATTTTTACACTTCGTTCTAAGAAACCCTCGTACTCAACCACAGAACTAACCCGTTCTCATTCATCTGTGCCAAGTTACTAAGTCACAACTCTCCTCTGTGATTTTTATTTATCCGGCAGTTCCACTAAGGCAGTTGAGTCACAGACAGTTGGTTGCCCCCGTTCATCTCTTTACTTTTATAAACTATGTGCTTGTTATTTTGTGATGGGATTCGTATTCAACACTCTGTGCAGCTCAGACACATTCATTCTGAAAGTCTTGTATAATAAACGTTTACTACAACTTATAATTTTTCCTGACTGGAGTCTCTCTTTCTGTGTTAAAGTCTCTCTTTTTGTGTTAACCTTCAACCTCGGCTCAGAACCCACGAAATAATACTTTCAATCGAGATACACTTTGTTGATCATTTTACACACAACAGATTTTTAACAGATTTCATACTACATCTTATTGTGTATACTAGCAATTCAATCCTGTTTCTTTTACTCCGTAATACCGAAGTAACTTTCTGTAAATATGCTACTATCTTTTAAAATATACATCGAAATTCATAAAAGTGTGTTAGTATCGGTATCCTAATATTAAGACCAGTGTAAAGTAGGTACTTTTATAAGTATGACAGTTGCTATTCAATATCCAACTAATCTGATATTTACATCCTAACAACGGGCCCAAACTTTTAAATTCGAAGCAATGAGTTTGCTTTCTTTTCTATAGTTGTATTGTTGCTATCTGAAGCGAAACGTTGATTGTGTTTGTACCTTTTTGTAAATTGACATACGATCCAAACAACCTAACCTGAAGACATAGTAAAAAAATCAAAACACAAGTTCATTTTCAAGAGATTAGTCAAGCACTGTAGTAATTCACAATTCTCAGTATGCTATAACTTAAAGACTAAATATTCCAAAGATGCAGAGTAGCCAACATTCCACTTGTGTCTTCAAAAGAAGGAGCTTTATACAGTTTGGGAGACGATACAAGTTGCGTAATTGGGAGAATTGGAACTGTTTGAGGATGACGAGAATTGCCCTTTAATCTTGTCCCTTTACTTTTGAAAATGTTAAGCAAATGGCTCCTTTGGAAGACAGAAGGACCCTTAAAATGGCGTTTGAATAAGTTTTATGTTGTAAGTGGTAGGTAGATGTTGTCCTTCTTAATGGCGGTGAGTTAACAAAACTAAAAACATGAGTACTTTTTATTTTATAGTTTGAACTGATTCCTTATATACGAGTTGAATAACAGTCTCTTACTCAACAGAACGTAGAATTGAAATACGTAACTTTTTTAAACAGCCATAATTTTTAAATGGTGATCACTTGATAATTTCGATCTGATAAAACTTATGCGAGTTCTCCAGCAATGAACACAGTTAGCTAGCGGCTGTAATGAATGCAAAAATGTAGTTGATTTGACTTGATATAGATGGCAATTTCCTTAAAGAGCTTTCTGAGCATATAGAAGTGAATAAAGGTAGGTGATGTCTTAAATATTTGGTAGAATTGTTTTGTTTTTCACTAAAAGTGACACTCTAACTTCTTCCGTAGACAATAAAAGCTTAAACTCCCTTAATGATGGCTCTAGTTTAAATCCTTTACCCAAGAGTGTTATTCTTTAAGGGTAAAACTGATTAGATTTTCTTCAGAAAATTTGTACGGAATTGTACATAAAGACATTTACAGAATTTCTAACGATTCTTGTATAGACACTACAGAATAACTTAAATAATCAATAGACTCCAAAAATCTTATGCAAAACTTCTAAAAATATTTCAAATTTTCGACCAATATCAACATAATTTTAAGAACATTCTCTAGAAATTATTTAGACGTTATAAAGATTTTTTTAAAATTCCTTACAGATTTCGTAAAGAATCTCAAAAGACCCTAAAGAAAATTTCAACGGGTAGAACATATTTAGACTCAGCTTGAATGTCTACAGTTTCTTCAGCTCATTATATGATAAAAATTTGGCAAACTTTCTCTGCAGTGGGCAAACTATATGCAATTTTAAATAGCAATCCTTCTCGAGGGATCCACATTGTATAGTCAGGGAAATTATGGTTAGGTGCATCTTTTACTTTATTGGCTAAAAATTCGATATGATGTAGGGTAGACGTCAGATATCACAAAATTATGTGCCACATTTATTTTTTCATGTTCACGAAGCATAGCCAGCCACTTCAAAATGACTGCCATTTAATCATTTTGGCTAATTTAGATCAAGAAAGGCTCTTTTGCTCCTAAATGTGGAGTAAGGAGTATAAGTGGTAAAATTAAGAGATATTCCCGTAATATTCTAAACATTTTTTCACAAGAATGGTCTTTTTTTGTAGTAACTTGTGAAATGCGGCCCTTTTCGCCTTAAAAGCAACAATTTTGGCAACTTCAGCGTCTGGGGCTAATTTTGAGTACCAGATTCTCCTAAATTATGTATCCCCAAGACCTGACCTTTTGTTCGTGGCCAGGTAATACGAGGGGAAAATTTCGACTCCCACTTTCAAATCTACATGAAATGAGTGGTACTGAAAATTTGCAGTCTCTTTGTTTTTCGTTGAAAATTTGGCACCTTGGATCACTGTTTAGTGGAAAAATATGGGTTAAGGTTATTTTGAGCAGTTATATCTCAAGTGTGCCACAAGATCTTCATGGAACCTACAGTCGCATGCCACCAGTAGTCAGGTAGTACAGAGAAATAATTTCGACTGGCAAATCAGATTGGTATAAAATTACGGACCCACACATATTGTGATTTCTTCTTTTTCCAAGAAAAATATGGGTTAAGGGGCATTTGGAGACGAAGTTTCTCTAAAAGTATCATACACAGATCTCTCATCTTTTTGGAGTGGGCAGCTTAGTATCTAAGTAGTGCACAGAAAGAATTTTGACTCTCAAATCAGGAATTACCGCGTGTTTGGTCTAGTGGTTAGAGCATCCGCCACTCACGCGGGAGGCCCTAGTTCGATTTCCAGGTCGAGTCATACCAAAGACTTTAAACATGGAACCTTCTGCCGATGTGCGTGATGCTCCGCATAAGCAAGGGAGAACAAGCCAGTGAGCCGCAACTGGAAAAAAGTCCGTGGCCGACCCGACTTGAACCAATTGGTTGTAAACTGGGCCGTTAAACCTCATCTAACTAACTAACTACCTCTCAAATTAGGATGTGCATGAAATTACAGAAAACCAAATATTGCAATTTCTTCAGTTTTCCTTGAAAAAATTGGATTAGGAGCACTTTTGAGCCGTAATATCTCTATTATTACCACACAAGATGTTTTGCTCTTCTTGGTGTGAGCAGCCTTTGTAACTCAGTAGTGCATTAAAAGAATTTGACTTTCAAATGTGAATGAGCATGAATTATTTAACCACAAATATTGCAATTGCCTCAGTTTTCCTTGAAAATATGGGCTCAGAGGCACTTTTCAGCCGTAATATCTATGTAAGTACCACACAAGATGCTCTGCTCTTCATCAAATCTGTAGCCTAGTGCAGTTCAGAAAGAACTTCATTTCGCAATAAGAACGGGTATGGAATTAAGGAAACCCAAAATTTTCGATTTCTTCAATTTTCCTTTAAATATATGGGTTTAGGGGCACTTTTAAGCTGTAGTTTAGGCATAAATACCATATGATACAGTATTATCTTCATGGAATGGGTAGTGTAATGTCTTTGTAATACAAAGAAGAGCTTTGGCGTAGCACATATTGAAGGGATGTTAATAAGTCCAACCTACACATTTTAAAGTTCTTCAACTTAAACTACTGATATCGTAATATTTTCTTTGAAAAACGAAGAAATTGCAACGTCGTCGTGCCCCCTATTTCATGTTTGTTTCTCCTTTCAACGTTTTTCCCTTGATTACAAAGGACTGTAGGACCCTTTCCATGAAGATGAAAAGATATTATGTTTTATTTATAAAGCTGTTGTATCCAAAAAAGCTAATAAACTCATATTTTTCACTCAAAAGTCAATATTGAGGTTTCCCTTATTCAATATTTCATTGTTATTTGCCAGTGTAATCTTACCATTTGTGAAGACGGGGCCTCTCGTATGGCTCTAAAAGAGATCGACATCCCTCAAACTTGTCATACAGTTCCAAAACATGTATTTTAAAATGAAAAGTTGATGTTTTGGCTGTTTAGGGGCTGCACCAATTGTCGATGTGCCTAGTCTGAAATTTTTAAGATTTATGTGCTACTTTACTTTTAATACCGGGGAGATCTTGACCTCTAGTTATTCAATTGGGGGAAACATTGCCATAAAAAACGATCCCAGATACCAACATTTCCAACGAAGAACAAAAAAATTCTCAGTACCACTCATTTCATGTAGATTTTAATGGGAGAGTCGAAATTTTTCACACATATTACTTGGTTATAGGACTACCCATATACAAAAGGTAAGGTTGCGCTGATACATAATTTAATTTATATTTTGGGAATTTCTTTTTATATTGAGGGAGCCTTTTTAATCTTCCTGCATCTACCCCTAAAAAGTTTTAGAACCCACATTTGGGAGCAAAAGAGGTTTGAGCTCAATTAGCCAAAATGGAGCTCGTTTTGAAGTGACAGGCTACCCCCTCCCCTTACACATGAAAAAAATTAGACCACATTATTTTCTGATTGTCTGATGTCTACTATAAATCATACCGAAGTTTTACCAAATATAGAAAAACATTTCGCCGTATGAACTGGATCAGGAATAAACTTAAACTTAGTGTTTGGGGCTTTGCTTTTTGCCTAAGTGTTTGAGGTTTGACTATATAATTATTAATTATTCAATTACTTACGTGTTTCACAAAATGCTTTAATATGCAAGTGGTTAACATTTTACATGAAGGACAAAACTAATATGCTTTTGAAAGTCTTTTTTTATCACACAGGTTCTATCTTTTCAGTCCCTTCATTATTTTAAAAATTTAAATAATCAAGTTTGTTCAAGATCGAAAAACAGTAAATTGTTTCTTAAAATGGTCACCATATATTATTTTTTTTGGGGGGGGGGGGAGGGGGATTTGATTTCATTTAGAAATGGTACAATATCGGATGAGTGCTCAATTACGGCGAGAAGTCTCTCTTTGCGCAATCCTTTTTCGAGGTATGAGTGAAAATTAGAATTTGCTTACAATTGGAAAGGGTTTGATTCGATGCATTCTATCAATATGGTTGAAAAAATGAAGGTTGTTTGTAAGATATTTTTTTCTTTTCCTATCTTGTTCCTTCTATTTACAAGAACTACAGTTGGTTAAAATATCTATATTGTCTAAGATAAATTCCAAACAATAAAAACTCTTGCCTGGAACTTAGTCCAAAATGAACATGAAAGAATTTGTTATAACCTCACTCCAGCTACCCATCCATTTACATGAAAGTTCAGTAAAAGAGAAAGTCCGTCCGTGCTCAAGTAATAACGTCTCCACCTTTGGAGCGTTGCTTGCAATTATACATATTTACATGTTAGAGCTCACTGAGTTTTCACACATCCTATGGCCTACCTGCTGATGTAGTCTAGTACGTTCTGCAGACAAGGATATGTGGTAACTTACTCAAAACAACTCTATGGATTATTATGGCTCATCTAATCTTCCTCTTAATGTTTTACATTAGGCAGAAATTTTAAAGTTACAAAGTTACAACATGACGTACGTACCTTGCAACTTAAGCTCGTATTCCATGTCCGTAAAGTTGCGGCTCACACAACGGTATCTCCCTTCATGGCATACAGATGCAGGTTTAATGAGCAGTGTATAGTTTTCAAAAAGGAATAAAGTATTTTCGAACTGATCACCTACCGAATAATGGCCAATAAACAAAACAGTATTTTCGTGAAACCATTGTTGCACTACGTTAGACACCCCATGACATGGAAATAAAACTGCGTCGAGATAGTCAACAGTGATCACTGGTACCAGACTACTTCCGTTCATTGTTAGAAATTCATGGCACCAAAAAGATCGAAAGAACACAATCATGACTAAAAAGAACTTGACATTGTTCAGCATTTCCTTCCGATAACCCATTCTTCAGTCAATCATTAAAAAACGATGTTTATTTGAAATTGTAAATGTTTATTTTTTGGCACCTGTCTCCTTCTAGGACGAGAAAGTTTCCTGTACTAACATATGCCGAACGCTTTATGCAAAACAATTACTACCCGATAGGAGTATTAGACTGTTAGATACAAACGCCATTGCTTTAATGAAAGTACCTCAGATACATTCAGTGTACTTTTGAGACAACCGATAGTTTTGTTATGCTAGATCACTAAAGATGAAACTTTCTACAATGAGATTTTTTTTTTCAATTAAACTGAAAGTACAAACACATTAACAAAACTCTCTGCAATGTGCTGCTTGGATAACAATGCTTCGTGCAGACGTTCATACTACAAACCGTATCAGTTTAATACTGATCGAAACTGCTTAAGGAAAGTGCGTTAGAATACCAATAATCTGAATATTGATAAGTAAAGTTGAGGGACGGTACAAAACTGTTAGCTACAATAAAAATGAAGCACAGACGGGATCGCAGACGTATAAGAAAGTACCTCACCAAGTGCGTGGTGAAGTGATTACTCGGACATTTTCCCTATTTGAAACAAAAAAAACAAAAAAAAAAAACAATAATGACAAGGTTTTTTCAAGAAAACGGCATTATTTTGTATCCTGAATCGACGCTGCTTTCAGTGAGTGTGTGTGTGTGGGGTGGATCCGTGACCCTAAGACCCATGAATTGTACGTCTAACGGTAGTCTATCGTCTATCGGTGTTGAGTGAGAACTTCAGGTGCAAAGACGTGGGACGAAATTATGCGACTGACTTCATTTTAAGAAAATCCTTCACACGCAGCCAATATGGTAGCGCATACGATATAATTTCCTTGGAAGAAAGTATAGTAATTATTTTGAGGGATATTTGTTAATTATGAAGGTAGTTGGTTTATCAATGGAGGGATAAAGTTGGGGAAGTCCAAGCAGTGAAAGGTACAGGAGGTATTGCCGACCTTTCAGGGACAACTGTACCTTGCCTACGGTGCTTAAATTATGTCGTATATTGTTCAAATAGGAAAATCCTGTTATCAATACCACTTAACTTGGTTCGATTATGACGCCGTGCTTTAAGTTGCGTTATATGTTTATAGTCAGCACATATGACGTCAATTTTGATCTTAAATCTTCGACGCAGCAATTCAGGAAAAATTCATTTTATTTGGATTCTCCGATTTCCATTGAACTATCCACGACCCTTCCACCCTAGCAATAAGCTGCTAGTGAGAAGACTACACAGTGCTTTTAAGATTTACTTTTTTCGTTCGTTTTTAACAACACCTAGTTAAGTTATCACCCTTTTGTTTTGAAACGTGAAAACAGGGCTGAACATAAGCTTGTCTAGTTGGGATCGGTGGAACGGATATAAATCTGACTAGGTAGATTTTAGGCTGACGCGTATTTTATGAGACTGTGCGACTGTGTCTTCTGTGGGCTTCTCATTAAAAGAGATTTATTTCCCAGCATACTTGTTTTTGTTTTTATCTAAGGGGGTTAAGGGTCATCTGTAGAAATCGTAAGCACGTTGGCATATAAAAGTCCTGACTGGATGTGACAATGTAAATCCTTTCTTGTATGTCGGCCAACTTTTTGACACTTGCGAAGGTTATTGTAAAATATTGATTGTCTCCAAGTTCCTGACATCCACTAGGTTGATTGAAACAGTTTATACCTTGTGTGAGCTAAGTATGACTAATAAGCGTTGTCTTCAATAATTTATTTTACAGAGATATTCGATGGTAGATGCTGACTTGAAGTGGAAAGCAATTGGAAAGAGCAGACAGCAATACGCATCTGGAAAAGAAGGTTGAAACACAATTCAACTCGGGTGTCTACATCAACATTGTTGTGTTACACCCTCCAAATTCTATTCCATAGAGTGTGGGGACAAACGTATTAATGATACGATATTTTTCGGGGTTTTTTTTTTCTACCGAGCTAATTTTTTACTGTATGTGTGACGAGATTTGTGACAAAATTTTCATTCATCTACTAATAATATCATTAGTGATCAAAAATCCCTTTCAGATATGCTTTTTGAATCCGAATGGATCTCTAATTGGTTAAGTTTCTTCATCAATGTCACGATGCCCGATCCTCGAAATGACTTCTAGCTTGCGTCTGCAATCATAGAATTGTTTCATTTCCGAAGGATCAAACAAATAGTCAAGTGTCCTCTTTACGTTGTGAATTGAATACACCTAAGTTGAGTCTTTGTTGGAATTGCGCGTTTAGCGTGGTTTAACTTCTCACTAGCAAATGTGGTTGACGATAAAGTAGACAAGTGAAACAATTTATGCCTCACAAGATTTTAAAGGTACATTGGCCTCACAAGATTTTAAAGGTACATTGTAATGGTGATTGCAAAAACTTACAATCACTTCTATAACAGCCAAATCTAAGCCTTGGCCTCAGACATTTGATTGAAGTTAACTTCAGTTCATATACCAACATTGCATCCTTCCTGCACCATCAGACTCTGCGTTGGTTTGCACTGTCAGTTTACGCATTGTTTATATCTTATCATTTCCTCATTTGCTTTGCAGTTCAATTATAAATTCTTAAGTTGCTGTTAAGGTGCCTACATCAAAATATTTTCCATCAGTACCTTTCTCTGGAAATTGTAGTTCTCATCGATCTTACTGTCGCAAAATAAATTTAAAATAACTTTATTCAAAGAAAAATATCGAAGTTAAGATAACAGATAAACTAAGCGGAGGAGCATAGCTGATTAACAAAGTGAAACTATGTCCTTCTACCTCATTTTTATCTCTCCAGGCAATAACTAAGATGAAACTCATTTTAATGTGCATAACTGTTGCATTGCTTCGTACTCAAATTTGTGGTGAGTAGTTTTCCTTTCAGTCTTTCATTTAGGGTTTAGACAGACCAAGGTATTGTCTCTGATCATTTTACTTTCTGAAAAAAGATGTTTTCTTACTCAAATGTTCCCCAATATTTCTAATTGCGTTTGTATTTTAGGAGCCGAAGCTGACGTAAACTGCACTCCTATACAATATGTGGAGCTTGGCATGTCCGGAATGGTCAAGTGTAGATTTAATGAGGGGTACTTCGGTGTGTTTTGGTATAATTCTACAGAAAATACGAACACAAGACCAATAATATACTTGCGAAATTCAGAAAAGGGCGGACGAGGATATATATCAGGAGAATTTGACATTAACCCCAATGGATCTTTAATTATCAACAATGTTTCGCTGCAGCATGATCACTTCTTTACAGTTGTAATGTTCAAGACGTTGGAAAACGTACCATCCCCAATTTTGATCCAAGTTGTAGTATATGGTAAGCTTGCCGTACCATAACGACGAATAAACATTTTGAACAGAATGAGAACATAATTAAAGTATTTAAATCAACCCAAACCTTATTCCGTAAAATAATTTGCGTCAGGCTTAGAAATTTATTAAAAAAAACTTACCGGCCTCATGTGAATCTAGTTAAACTAACTAGTATGGTGTCGACTAAGAGGTCTCACTGAGTTTTAATCTCATGTATTGTTAAAAACAAAAACAAGTATTGCATTGGGATTTTAAAACTTTCCTTTTGAATATAAATACAAATATAAGTGATAACATTTGAAAATGTTAAGCCTGTGTATTAAGTCAAAGGTTCTTGTTTTCTCTTGCAGTTATCTTTTTAAATTACAGAATGGCGATATTTCCTGTGACGCTTGGAGACTCCCCTTTACTTGGCGGCACTGGCGCAAGAGGGGGCTCTTGTAACGTCCCCAAGTTGCATATGTAGTTCCACTGACTATAATGCCATCATTAGTACGATACATTTCAAGTGATACGTCAGTGATGCATCTGCTTAACTCTAAAAAAATATTGGAACACTACCACCATTATTGTACAAACCTGCTCGAACAATTCCCATAATTACTGTCACTCCCTACACTTCTTTCCAGTACAATGTTCGGTCCCATGGATCCCATGGATATTAAATGGTGTCGAATGGATTTTTATCATCACCTCCAACATTGCACGGGGAGCAGGGTTGTTCCAAAAAGTTGTATTCAATATTGGAAATATAAAAAAGGCTTTGGGTATGAGTAACTGCAAGCTGTAACAAAACGAAGTATTTTTTTCATTTCACCTAACTCATCTACTTCGATGAAGCAGAAACGAAAAACCGTGACAAACAAGTGCCAGTATGAAACAGAGAGAACAAACATCCACAGAGTCAGTTTTAGGCTAAAAGAAAAGTACAGTTTCAAATGCCTATAACAACGTATCAAATGAAACTTTACGACGCGTTTATTTACTAAAACTTTTTTCAACTTAAAGAATGAGTTTAATATTATTTAAAGATTCATTTGCAAATGCCATCTTATTATTTAACTTTTTGTTGGAAAGAAACTAAATGTTTTCAATGAAAAATGACATATTCTCAGGATGTCTTAAAAGCAGCTAATAGCCAGAGAAGATGTGTTGCCTTTTTTAAAAATTTAAAGTTATTCTTTTTTATGAAATAAATACTAAATTTTTTTCGTCCTAAATTCCACTAAAAGTGAAAGAAGTAAAATAGTTTTTTTTTCGTTTGTACAAAACGATCGAGCTTTTTTGGAACATCTTTCTAAATATATTTGTAATTAGTATTGTTGTTCAATAAGCTAATTTCATTATTGCTCTGCAAAGTCTTCGCGTTAACTCTATTTTCATAATCAAAAACGTAGTCTTCGTTGAGACTAAAATCACGCTCGGCTTTTGAAGAAATATAATACATATTCTTTAATCTGCAGAATTAACATTCCTTCCACCGCGGTTTAAGGTAACTATTCAATCTGGGTGGGGTGACCTAGTTTATGTAAAACCTATATACAAAAATACACAATTTTGTCTCATGTATTTTCTTTAATTCTTTAGTAAAACCAGCACAAATATACCCGCAAATCGACATCTGTGGAAATGAGAGAATTTGTGTAAATCAAGTTAGACGAAAATTGGATCTCAACTGCCGAGTAATTGATGCTCGACCTGCAGCCCGGCTGTTGTGGCTGGTGCGAATGCTTCTATCGGATCTCAATGTGACATGTGAAACTTTATTGCTGGGAGAATCGCCTAGTCATACAACTATAGTAAAGACAACATATAATTTCCAGTCATCGAATAGATTTGCTCTTCTTATTTGTAAGGAAACGAGTTCGCATCAGATATTGAAAGAAAGTGAATCTTGGATCTTGTTGGAGAACTCTTTACACAACATATCAAATATTACTTCTGTTATAAAGTACATTGAAATAAATTCAAAAATGGAACTGTTGTGTTCCGACAGTAGCATGTTGTACCTTGCATGGGGAAAAATTAAGCCAGATGGTTCTTTCAGTAATTTAGCATACAGTATTCCAGGTGAGCAATGGTATAAGACGATTCACTCCAGTACTTACCACCTTAGAGCAGAAGGATCACTAATTGCCTTTGAAGTTGGTTTTCAACACGAAGGTATTTACGCATGCCTGTACGGAGATGGAACATCAGAAGATCAGAAGGTGTATGAGGTTTTTGTGTACGGTAGGTATAGCAATCGTGGCTAAAGTTGTCCAACATTAACAAATCACGTACTGAGGAGCCTCTGTCTTATGACATATTGCAATGCCTAGATACAAAGACAATGCATTTGTAATCAATAGATACGACCATAGAATATAGAACGCCTCCAGTGAAGTCCCAGAAAATCTCAATTTAATCTTTTCTTTCAATTTTATGGTTGCCCCTATTCCAGCTTACCCAGTAGTAGATGATTGCAGCATTGTTCAGTATTGCGTACTGAACGTTAAACGTGAAGGTGTGCTGACTTGTTCTCTGAAAGGAATCCGACCTCGGGTGGAACTTGAGTGGAGGGCTATTGGCCAACGATCTAACGCAATTTCTTTTTCGGAGAAAGATACAACCATCATAGAGGAAGAAGGAAGATTCAATATAATCTTGACGTCCAAATTTTATATTACTGATGACACGCAAAAGCGCCTTACTGTGGCATGTGTAGTGATCGCACATAGTTTTGAAACCTTTGACTTGTCGACGAAACTCGACTTGCTGTACTTGACAGGTATGAATAAAATTAATTTTAGATAAGTTGAGATAATATTAAACTGGGGTAAAAATGTACAGAACCATGTACATCTTCTCCCAGGGCTTAACTGTCCATGGGCTAACAGAGAAACATTTATTCTCCTCACAAACTATTTTTTATATACTGTCAAGTAAGTTACAGCCGGGTGACATTTCCACAAACTTCCGGCTAAAACGGAGCCAACCGCGAAGAGAAGTTGACAATTACAGTAAGAGCCCTCTTGTTGGCTAAAACGGAGCCATTAAACACTAGCTTGAAACATGGGCAACACGCAGGCCAAGGAAGCCCTTTCATAACTTATTTGGCTAAAATGAAGCCATCGTCACACCAAAAATGCAACAGGTTAAGAAGCTTTTCAACAACTTTCGCGGCGATAACTTTGGCCTTTTCGTTCTCGAGTCCAGCGTGGCAACTATCTAACCGCCCTCGTTATCTGCCCACTCGAGCTATCCCTAATGCTAAGAATTTTTCAATTTTGGACCGAGGATCCTGATCTTTTGTCCCTTAGCGTACTTCACCTTTATTGTTATTACAAAGCACATGTAACACTTAAATCCATCACTACTAAAGCACAGCACACTGACTAGTTGGCTCAGTGGCGCGAGGTTTCGTTAAAAATACTATTACAGATTAACAGACATTTCTCTTGCTTGGATTAGCTGCTACTCAGTATCTGCATATTTATGACCCTGTGTGACAATACTAACCTCTATCGATGTGCCATCGCAGTGATTCAAAAACGGTTTGATCTAAACATTTCTGTAGAAGGTGGGGTGTGATGTATTTACGAATGAAGGACGGACGAAGTGTTTATTGCTTTCTTTTACAATTCTAGCGCAAGCCATCTGATTCCCACGCGCTTTCCCCTTCACCTCTACTTACATTTTTCGTCATTAACTTACACGTTTCATCATTCAACGTTCCATGTGGTGGATTTATGCTTTTCTGTATCTTAATGATTATCAAAGAGCAAATGATCCCAGCCGGTGAAGAAGGAAGTTTTTCATCTTCTCCTTTGGGGAAGAAAAACGTGAGCGAAGGAACCTGCAGTTTCATTCAAGATAAATCAAACGAATCTACCTAGCAGATATATTTTGTTAGGATATTCAAGTGTCTCAAAGCACTGCCGGAACGCAAATTTTCCATGAATAATGTCTTAAATGGAAAAGTTTGGGGCACAGTTCTTTCGATTTAAAGACGTATACGATGAAGACTCAGGTGGTAAATGTAGAACTGTAACAGTGGTTTCGCATTTTGCAGTGTGATTTACTGCAATCTGAGGGGTTATGGATACAAATTCGTCACTTCCCCGAAAGAGCCATGGACATTTTCAGGCGGGGGCAAGGAACATACTTTTCCAATTTTTAGGTGACGGATATCATATCGTATGTGTCCCATACTTTGCTTAAAACAAAATACTACGTACACCTTTGATTCTATAGTATACAACGGCTTGTTAAATTGGAATAAAATGTTCATAAATGACTCAGATCACACCATATAGGCCTTGAAGGACAGTTGTTTTATAACGCTAAGCGACCACAAATGTGGGAGGAGCCTACATGGCTTATGAATGACAACTTCACGTCGGTTGGCTAACCAACTCAATAATTAAGATCAATTTATTTTCTTTTGAAAAGCCAGCTCAGATGGGAAAACCGTAGATTGCTGATGAAAAAACACCTTACTTTGACCAGGCCGGGGATCGAGCCCCAAAACTCCCGTTTGCCAAACTTCATCGCTTCAAATGCCACCGTCTTTACCCACTCGGTCACAGCACCGGTAAAGGCCGATATAAAGTACGGTAGCCTACTTAGAATGCAGGCAGGCCACGGACTTCAGCCGCTAGGGTTTTTTGTTTGCCAAAGTTTCGATTAAGATCACGCCCTTCTACTTTTGAACAGCCATTAAAGCTTCTTTGACACAAAAATATATGTTTTAGAACCCCATTTCCTGCAGCCTGTTGGGTTTTGGAATTTTTAGCTTCTCAAGCCTCAGCTGTACCCACTTGATGGCTGGGTTTGTCATGTACGGCTACTCTTGTGAGAAACTAAGATGACTACTGTAAGGAATCAATAGGACAGTCATACTCGCTGCTACGTAAACATGTAAAACGCTGAAATCTTTATACTGTACTGGATGACCCAACCAGTGAGGTGTAACAACCTATGTGTAGGGTACGCTCTTCACCACGGAAACGATTCACCAAACCTGTTCCTTTTAAGAAGCCATTTTGCATCTAACCGGATTACACAACTAGGTCCAATAACGGAAAGCTAGCTCTCTAGGCTAGTAAATTTAAGGCCTAATCTGCGTACATGCCTTTTTGAACAGTTCAGCCTCTTTCTTGCATTGTTCATGCTGATAGAGTGAGACGAAAATAACAGACAACGGAAGATACCATTTTAAATAACTTTTGAACAGTTTCAGTGATTATATTAGCGCTAACCACCTGAAAACATAGTCCTTACGATAAGATGCGCACTTTTCTTCCTGCAAAGGATATACACCAACTTGACATAACTAGGTGCACGCTTGATGCTTTAATTCCCAACTATATGTATTTATATACAC
>WURT03189249.1:0-10065 GCA_009936505.3 Holothuria glaberrima
ATTTTTCATCACCCGACTTTTTATTGTTTCTTGATGAATGAAAAGCTGTAGATTACGAATATGAAATCTGTTTTGCGTTATCTTGTTTTTAACTCAAATTAAGCTGAGCGCAGACTAATCAATTTCTTTGCGTGGGCAAACAAACGTATCATATTTCTTAAAATGACGAATATAAATGCTTTTAAGCATCATAGCAACAGTTTCTTGATAATCACATCAACTTCAAACATTTGAAATGAGACCAAAAATGAGCTAAATTTAAAATAACGGCAAGCATATAGCCTTCCATTTTTATTATTTTCGGCCGAAATTGAACAACTTTTTATCATCCGACTTTTTCTTGTTTCTTGATGAAGACAAGCTGCAGACTACGAATATGAAATCTATTTTGCGATATCATGTTCTTAACTCAAATTAAACTGCGCGCAGACTAATCGGTTTCTTTGCGTGGGCTAATAAACGCATCATATTTCTTCAAATGACGAATATAAATGCTTTTAAGCATCATAGCAACAGGTTCTTTAATAATCACGTCAAATTTGAAATATTTGAAGTCACGCCAAAAATGTGCAAAATTTAAAAGAATGGCAAGCCAATAGCCTTCCAAATTTATTATTTTCGGTCGATATTGAACAATTTTTCATTATCCGACTTTTTCTTGTTTCTTGATGAATGAGAAGCTGCAGATTACGAATATGAAATCTGTTTTGCGATATCATGTTCTTAACTCAAATTAAGCTGAGCGCAGACTAATCAATTTCTTTGCGTTGGCTAATAAACGCATCATATTTCTTCAAATGACTAACATAAATATTTTTGCGCATCATAGCAACAGGTTCTTGATAATCACATCAACTCTGAAATATTTGAAATGAGGCCAAAAATGAGCAAAATTTAAAATCATGGCAAGCCTAAAGCCTTTCATTTCCATTATTTTTGGCCGAAACTGAACAGTTTTTCACCATGCGACTTTTTATTGTTTCTTGATGAATGACAAGCTCCAGATAACGAATGAAATCTATTTTGCGATGTCAAGTTGTTAACTTACATAAAGCTGCGCACAGACTTAACAATTTATTTGCGTGAGCCAATAAACGCATCATATTTCTTCAAATGACCAGTATAAATGCTTTGAGTATCATAGCAACAGGTTCTTGCATTATCACAGCAAGTTTCAAAATTTTGAAATGAGGCCAAAAATGAGAAAACTTTACAAAACTCACAAGCCAGGCATTGTTTTCATTATTTCTGGCCGAAATTGAACAATTTTTCATCATCCGACTTTTTCTTGTTTTTTGATGAATGGCAAGCTGCAGATTACGAATATGAAACCTGTTTTGCGATATCATGTTCTTAACTCAAATTAAGCTGGGCGCAGACTTATCAATTTCTTTGCGTTGGCTAATAAACGCATCATATTTCTTCAAAAGACTAACATAAATGTTTTTGCGCATCATAGCAACAGGTTCTTGCATAATCACATCAACTTTGAAAAGTTTGAAATGAGGCCAAAAATGAGCAAAATTTAAAATCATGGGAAGCATATAGCTGTTCGTTTTCATTATTTTCGGCCGGAATTGAACATTCTTTCATCATCCGACTTTGTATCGTTTATTGATGAATGACAAGCTGCAGATTACGAATATGAAATCTGTTTTGAGATATCATGTTCGTAACTCACATTAAGCTGCACAACAGGTTCTTGCATTATCACATCAAAGTTGAAATATCTGAAGTCACGCCAAATACAATCAAAATTTAAAATAATGGCAAGCCAATAGCCTTCCATTTTTATTATTTTTGGCCGAAATTGAACAATTTTTCATTTTCCGACATTTCTTGTTTCTTGATGAATGAAAAGCTTCAGATTACGAATATGAAATCTGTTTTGCGATATCATGTTCTTAACTCAAATAAAGCTGTGCGCAGACTAATCAATTTCTTTGCGTGGGCTAATAAACGCATCATATTTCTTCAAGTGATGAATATACATGCTTTTAAGCATCATAGCAACAGGTTCTTGCATAATCACATCAAATTTCAAATATTTGAAATGAGGCCAAAAATGAGCTTAATTTAAAATAACGGCAAGCCTATATCCTTTCGTTTTTATTGTTTCACCCGAAAGTGAACAATTTTTCATCATCCGACCTTTTCTTGTTCCTTGATGAATGACAAGCTGCAGATTACGAATATGAAACCTGTTTTGCTATATCATGTTCTTAACTCACATAAAGTTGCGCGCAGACTAACCAATTCCTTTGCGTAGGCCAGTGAACCCATTATATCTCTTCAAATGACTAAGATTAAATGACGAATATAAATGCTTTTAAGCATCATAGCAACAGGTTCTTGCATTATCACAGCAAATTTCAAAAATTTGAAATCCGGCCAAAAATGAGCAAAATTTACAAAAATCACAAGCCTAATGGCTTTGTTTTTATTATTTTCGGCCGAAATTGAACAATTTTTCATCATCCGAAATTTTTTTGTTTCTTACTGAATGACAAGCTGCAGATTACGAATATGATATGTATCTTGCGATAAATGAGCAAAAAAATGAGCAATATTTGCAAAACTCACAAGCCTATAAACTTTTATTTTTATTATGTAGGGCCTAAATTGAACAATATTTCATCATCCGACTGTTCATTGCTTCCTGATAGGACAATAGATTTGTAATGTGAAATCTGTTTTGAATTATGATGTTTCTAATTCGAATAACGCTGCTCGCAGACTAACCAATTTTTTTGTGTGGGCCAATAAAACGCATTATATTTCTTCAAATGACCAAATGAAATGCTTTTCAGCATGTAGCAACAAGTTTTTGCATAATCACATTTAATTTGAAAAATCTTAAGTCTCGTCTAAAATGAGCAAAATTAAAAAAAATCACAAGACTACAACCTTTTATTTTTACTATTTTCGGCCGAAATTGAACGATTTTTCATCATCCGACTTTTTATTGTTTACTTTTTAATGACAATCTGCAGATTACGAATATGGAATTTGTTTTGCGATGTTAAGTTTCATTATAATTATATTTGACCGAAACTGAACAATTTTTCATCATCCGAAGGCAGGCAAAGAATCTATGCGATGGTGATGATGTGTGTATGTGTGTGCATTTATGTGTGTATGTGCGTTTGTGACGGTTGTTGTAATCGCGATATCTCAAGATAGGGATGACCGTCACTTTAGATATAGATTTGTCATGTTGGAGAATGAACCCTATTGTTGTATGGTGGATATCAAAAGTCATTTGAGGTCATCAGAGGTCAAAGACCAAAATCTTTGTAATCGCGATATCTCAAGATAGAAATGACAGACACTTTTCATGTTTAATACATAGATTTGTTGAGAGGAAGAACCCCATTGTCTTTGGTGGCCAAAGGCCATCTGAGGTCACTGGGGGTTAAACTGGAAAACCTTTGTAAACGGCTTGTAAATACGATATTTCAAGATAGCAATGAAGGACAGTCCTTATATGGTATATAGATTTGTCATGTTGAGAGGAAGATCCTTATTGGTTTTGGTGAAGGTCATATATTATTTGAGGTCACCAGACGTAAAAGACTAAAAACCGTATCAACATGACATATGAAGATGGGAAGGATTAAAGCTATACTTTGTGTAGAGATTTGTCATATTGAGAGGAGGAACCTTTTTGTTTTGGTGGAGGTCACAAGTCATTTGAGGTCACCAGAGGTCAAAAACTGAACATTAGGCATCTTTTGCTTAGAGATCCATACTCTATTTTTAGTGCCATAAACTGTGTATCTGTTATCTAATCCAATTAAATTTGGACATCTCAGCCCTTCTTTCAGTAACTAAAGACTTTTGTGAATACTCAACACGAAAGATTTAACTGTGCAATGGGAGGATGTGTCAATAGCTTATGTTGTGTAATCAACTGGACAAAGGTCTTCACTGGTCAGGGATTAAGTATTATTCTAGAAGGGATGGTGGTGTCTTATAACAAAGAAATGAGCACATATGTAGGTTTTTATTACACCTGATGTGCCCTTTGTGAGGTCTGGTCAGAGTGTTCTGATTTCTAAGCAGGCTGAGTTGCTAATGAAATTTTGTAAACATGACATTACAAGGGGTAAAGCACAGATAAATATCTTCATAAGACATTTTTTTCAACTTTTTGGTGGGTTTCAAAGTTCATGTGAGGTAAGCAGTAATTAAATTGTGAATGCTTTGTAAAAAGTGATGTTGTCAAGAAATATGAATTAAAGAGATAAACCTCTGTGTGACAAATCATCCCCCTTTCGGCAAGGAATCACAAAACCTTTGAGCTTTCTGGTTATTTTCTTCTTACTTCATAAAACAATTTCATACGAACAGTTGTTAGGCATGTGTGAGTAGTTTCCATATAGGAACCAAACTGAAGAAAAGATAACTCTTTTTTGGAGGCAACCATTCTTGCTTCCCTAGGCCTTCCAATGTACCCTACCAAAACTTGAAAATTTTGATAAGGTCATCCCAGTATGCAGTGACAAAAAAGCCTTTGTGAAACAGACGTCATTACTGTTACACTGTAAATAGCATAAAGTTGACCAAATAAAACTGGTGGCGCTCGCGGTCTTCTAAAAAATTTTAATGGTTATTAAAGTTTTGAAAGAGGGCGCTATTTCTTTTCACAATTATTAAGTTAAAAAATTTGACATTGGATTGAGCCAGGCATTCAGGAATTCTGGCCGGTGTTGTTGCCCCACTCTTGCGGGCACCGTCAATCAGGCATCCATGTAGCACCCTTCTACCTACAGTGCTGCTCAGCAGGCTTTGTAGATGACCACAACCCCCCTCATTACCACTGGAGGTCGGCGATACATTGGGGAGGAACCTATCCGCCTCCCAGTGCAATCAGGATAGGACCATGTGTGAACACTACCGTCCGAGTCTCGCCAAGTGGAGCTTTCACTATTCGTTATATAATAGGAAACTCTCAACCATCTTATGCATATGGTGAAGGTTTTCAACCCAAAATTACAACCACTGTTATTATGTAGAAAAGTTGATTTTTCCTTCCAGCAGTAGCGAACTTAGTTTTGAAATATATTTGAATGTCCTATTTTAAAATTTCCCGCCAATGAATGTTGTCATTTCTGTTTTTATGAATTTTGGACCAAAAAACGGGAAACTTACGTCACTACGTCCAAAGAACGCATGCTCGTGAATGTATCATACGGCCGTTCGTTACCTTAGGACTCAACCCCTCTGTTGCAGTAACTTCATTGCACGACGTTTGATTATTTGTGGAAGGCTCAACCCGAGAGCTTGTCTTTTTGAAAAAAAAAAGAAAAGTTTCCTTGGGAACAGTAATTACGTACACATCATTGGAAGTCCCTTTAAGGTTAGTGTTGAAGGACAATACCTTAAGCCATACAGGCTGCAACCAAACATTAGCTGAGGGCAAAGGTTATATAGGATCGATAGGAGTATGAGACTAGCCTAACATCGTATTGCTACCTAGGGTTAGGGTCCAGAAAGGTGTAGGAGGCTCTTGGACCACTTGCCTGAGGAGGGGTCTAGTAATCATGTGCAGCTCTAAAAAATCTTGTTTGGGAGGGGGCAAAATCAAGTCTGTAATCAGGGAGTTTTGGATGATCCCCGCCAGGGCAATCAATGGTCTGCCCCAGGGGCGCGAATCTGAGGTTGGGTGGACCAAAATGCATATGATGTGCGTGTGAACATGAATCTGTGCACAGAGAGCCCAAAATGTGTGGGGTCCAGGGGCAAAGCCCCTGGAAGCTCCTGGGTTTTAGTATTTCCTAAGCCTCAGGAAAACTTTTTTGAACCGAAATTTTCCAGTGAAATGCACCTGGATTTTAGTACTTTCAGCAGGGGTAGCAGCACTGAATATTCTTTTGAGTTTGAAATGTGCAATTGCAAAGCTCATGAAAATTTTTGGTAGGCTTACACAAAACATTAAGAACAAAAAGAAAAAATAAAAACTGTAGGGGTTGTAGACTTATTGGGGATAACACACATTGAGTCAAAACTACCTGGACTACACAATGAAATAGCCACAGTTTGCTCTGTGAGTCGCGCACCAACTGACCAGTGGCACAAATTCCGGGGGGGGGGGGGAAGGGGAGCAGTAGTGGCCCCCAAGTGAAAGTGAGGGGCAAAACCGTCATTTGGCCTCCCAAAAATTTGAGTTTCATCTGGGAGCCTTAGTCGATTTGATAAAGCATGCAGTTACTGACGACGACTAGTTTCCCCGATGGTTTACGTGTTTTTGTCTCCCAAGAGGACAATTTCTCCAATAAGAACTCAAAATTTTCTGTGCGCTACGCATGCTGTAGAGTCACTCTAGTTTCTTCAATACTTCTGTTCCACATAGCTAGACAGCATTAAGTCCTGTTAAACTTACCAAGTAACATCTATGCAGTACGCAGGTTATGCAAAGGTCTTAAATTTCATCCCATATAGCAAAACCTAGTTGCTGTTCTCCATACAGTGTGTATCATGCGACAGGGTAAGTTGATGAAGGAGTCACAGAGGAAAGTGTGGCTGTTTCTTTGTTTAGTCCAGGTGGTTTCTACACAATGTGTGTTATTCCCGATAGGTCTACAACCCCTAAAATTTTTATTTTCTCTTTTTGTTTGTAATGATTGCATGTTTTTGTGTACGCATACCATAAATTTTGGGACGCTTTGCAATTGCACGATTCAAACTGGAACACTATCAGTGCTGCTACCCCTACTTAATGTACTAAAACCCAGAAGCATTTGACTGGAAAATTTCCGTTCAAAAAGTTTTCCTGAGGCTTCTGAAATACTAAAGCCCAGGAGCTTCCAGGGCTTTGCTCCTGGACCCTACCAGGGGCCCTACCGACTGCATGGTAAAGTGGTTAGAGCATCTGACTTGCAGCTGGAAGGTCAGGGGTTTGAATCCTGGCCAGGTCATACCAAAGACTTTAAAAATGGAACCTATTGCTATTGTGCTTAGTGCTCAGCATAAGCAATGGACAAGGGAAAACAAGTCAGTAAGCCACAACTGGAAAAAAGGCTGCGGCTGGCCCGACTTATACCATTTGGTTAGAACATGAGCTGGAAAACCTTATCTAACTAACTAACCCAACAGGGGCCCTAAGGTGAGCCCCTGGACCCGACTTATTTTTGGCTTCAGGCTCGTGGAGTGTACATGAACTATTTCATGTTCATGTGTACATCATATGCATTTTGCCCCCAAACCTCAAACAGAGATTTGCGCCCCTGCAACTGACCCAGGTGCATGATACTAACTGGAGAACAGATAGGTTTTGCTATATGAGATGAAATTTAAGACCTTTACATAACCTGTGTACTCTACCTGCATCTTACTTGTTAAGGTTGACAGAACTTAATGCTTTCCAGCTATGTGGATTAGAACTATTGAAGAAACTAGAGTAAATTTTGAGTTCTTATTAGACAAATTGTTCTCTTGGGAGAAAACAGGTAAACCAATGGGGGAAACTAGTCATCGCCGCAGACTGCATGCTTTATCGTACCCACTAACACTCCCAGGGAAAACTAAAAATTTTTGGGGGGCCAAATGTTAGTTTTTCCCCCTCACTTTTTCACTTGGGGCCAATGCCCCCTTCCCCACCCCACCCCACACCCTGGGATATGTGCCACTGGTCTGCCCAGGATAGTACAGTAGGGATTCAGTCATGCACTGTGCTATATTTAAAACGAATGCAACAATAACAAACAATGGCATCTTCATAAGGGCAGAGTAGAGCATGGCGTCACCAGCCCAGTGGGGGGAACTTGGGGTCCAAGCAATCCTCCAGAGGGGTACACTAAAATGACGAACTGAGCATCTCTCCATGCATCTTAGTGATGTGCAGCACTCCCCTGTATGCAATGATTAGGCCCAGGGGCCCACTGCAGGGCCCTGGTGGGGTTCAGGGGGATCCAGGGGTGCAGCCTATGCAGAGGTTTGGGGTATTCATAAAAATGTGACCATTAGAATGAAGCATTTGACCATCTCCAAAATGTCATTGCAGTGCATTTAAGCAGGCCAAAAAATTTTTAATCACAAATTGACCATTGTGTTACTGCCTCACTCACACTAATGATTTCACGATTGGGGGTGTGAATAGGGACAGTAGATCAATCATATTTATGTTTGCACTCAAATTTACTTATGCTGCTCAATAACCCAGTTGCCATCACAACACATTAAATTATATGCTTTTTGCTTCCAAAGATTGGAATTTATATTTTTCAGGAAATGTGACCATGCAATTAACTTCAGTAAGACAAATCTTACATAAACTTAATAAAGTTACAACATTCAACCCACATTTAGTCAGGGTCTCATAATTCACAAATTTGCAATGTGATACTTTAAATAAACATGCTGTATAATCCCACAAAATTTATATTTTAACATGAAAATTAGGAGAAAAACAGTTGTAACATCAATTCTCGAGTGTTTTCCATTTAAGAAAACATTGCATCATAAATCTAGGTCACTATTCAGTTTTATCTTTTGATGTTAAAGTACAGTATATATAAATATATCAATTATCTGATTTAGAATATGAAAACAATGTGGATTCATCATCACTCATAGCCATACATACAGATGCATTGAGCCTATTCTGTGGTGAAGAAGCCCCATGGACATACTATATGCTTATGTACAGTGCTGGAACATTACAAAACAGAGGGTTGTTTAATAGAGCACAGTGTCATGCTCGGTATACATAAAGTCTACACACAGTACCCAACTTCACTGCAGCTTTATCTGACAAGTAGACTTTTCCAGGCATAACTGTTTTAAAGCATGACTCTAATACCATTTTTCTAAGTATCTGTTATCCATTCTTTTGGTGACTAAATCCAGCAGTATGTTGTTGTTGGCTTTGGATTAAGTCCCACCATTGTCCTGTAAACCTTACAATATGCCCCTCATTAGATTCACAATTCAGCTGTCAATTAAACATCTACAAAAATTCACCCTGAGCCCCATAGGGAGTTTCATGTGGTCAATAAGGTGTAAAGGCTTGAGTTAAAATAGCTGTCTGTAGGATAGGAGTTTGTCTGTTCACTGTGTGCCAAGAACAGGCATACAGTAATTCATGGCTGGTCATCTGAAGGATTAGCAATTATAAGAATTAGGATAAAGCAAGTTGTTGGTCAAGTACATAGGTGCCAGATCTAGTCTTCAACAAGCTGTAATGGAAATGTACATGGCAAGCATATATTCTACCTGACCTTGTTAATTGCATCATAGGGTGATTTTGTTTAAGCACACTATGGAACATAGGAATAGCAAACTGTTCTTGATTTGGGGGAGTGGATGAACATTGTTTCAGACCACCATCCTAGGGAAGGGGTTTAAGGGGAAGGGGTTTAAGGGGAAGGGTTAAGGGGAAGGGGTTCCCTCTCCCTTGGAAAAATTTTGAAGTCCCATATGCCATATATCATCCCACCACATTTTTGGCTGGGAGGCTTCATCCCTCCAGACCCTGCCCTCCAGACCCTGCCCTCCAGACTCTGTGTATATTGTAGCTGAAAGAGATCAGGATCACTTCATCATCATAAAGATGCACTTTAATCCTATTTAGTGGCAGTGTTACAATAATGATGGACAATTAATAAATCTGGCGTCATCACAGGCCTTTAGCCCCTCCCCTACTCTGGAAGACATTTCACCCCCCTTCAGGATCATGTCTGCAGGGGCATAAATATGGGGGTGTGGGGGTGTGACACACCACTGTGAAAGTCAAAAGTTGGTCTATGAACGCCAAAAAGTTTGTCTCAAATCCAGTTCAGTATGCCTGTGTAACAACAGCTAGACCAGACATGAACAACATTTGATACCTTAGCCTACTCAAATTGAAATTCTGGCAGAGATGAAGAGTGAAAAGAATTTTCTACTGAATTCTAGAATATTTGATCAAATGCCCAAAAACTGTGCAAAAATTTTCGGCCACTTCCTGTGCATGTAGTGGTTAAGCGGTTTATTTTATGCACCTAAACTGCAACAAATTGCAGGCAACTTTTTTGAGATTTGGCAAATAATTTCTGCCCCCAAATTGGAAGAGGTTATTACAAC
>WURT03189260.1:0-10064 GCA_009936505.3 Holothuria glaberrima
TACTACACTAGTCCTTGAACAGGACTCCAAGTAAAAGTCCCCGGTTTCGAAAAAGCTACGAATATTTGCACATTTGGGTGTATTACATTGCTCCTCGTCGTTTGGTTTTGTAGCAGGGGTCCCAAGATGTATATTACCCTCACTCATTACACCATTACTGTGAGCCCATAAGCGTATGAAGCGAGGAGCTGGGGGACTTGAGCCCTACAGCCAAAAATGT
Organism: Holothuria glaberrima; assembly: GCA_009936505.3. NCBI lineage: Eukaryota > Metazoa > Echinodermata > Holothuroidea > Aspidochirotida > Holothuriidae > Holothuria > Holothuria glaberrima. The sequence goes on from WURT03189260.1 coordinate 221, forward strand.
GAGGGGCGGAACTATGCTTCCTCCCCCTAGATCCAAGGACGAGAACCCCTTATTTGTCTTTTCTGTGAGAAATGTCAAAAATTTGCAGTAGTTTACCTTACAATTTATCCAAAATGATGAGCCAGATTACATCTAAAACCCCTCAAATGTCAAAAAAATTTCCAAAGAGTAGAGGGAACCCCTCCGCTTAGACCCCACCCCAAAACGTCGATCAGAAACAAGGTTCAGCCCCCAAGTGCCGAAAAGCTTCCGACGCCTATGTGTGAGCTTATAATATTTGTGCATTCTCTTGTCAGAGTGGGAGTCTAGGGTTCATCCGGAAGATACGTTCTCTTTGCAATGCTCGAGCATTACTAAGATAAAACAGGCCATCAGCCATGGTGCTATGCTCGCAACTTTCTTACCGAGAGGTACGAAAACGATGTGTTATGGAGAGCTGGCAACGCACAGAATGATAAAATACACTAAATGACGTGATGAGTCATTACGCGTGACAATTTTTAGCGATAGATTTACGTTTTGCGTCTGCTAAACAGTCATCGCTAAAACTCATCGCAAACGACACATCTTAGCGATGAAAAATCGGTCGCTAAAGTTTAGTGAAATCGATTGCAAAAGTTGATCGCTAAATTGCGATGAATTTAAGGTTTAGCGATGGATATCGGCGTTAGCGATAATCGCTAAACGTTAGTGAAATCGGCCCCGAACTATCCCATATGGGTCATACGGGTCATATGGGCTGGTCCATATGGTCCCTTATGATTCTTGGGTGCAAAATCATATTGACCCCATAGGTTGGCCGATATGGGGCCCCTGAGGGTTACATATTGGGATGTTACCTGTTCGGCCCTTCGCGCGCACTCATCACAGGTAATTGTCACATTATTCATCCCTAAACGACAGCTTGAGTGGAGTTGCTGTTCTAAATCAACTTACGACCCAAACTTACCCATCCTCGTGACCCATCAAATAATCAGATCGATCCGCCATTAGTGCGAGTTAGGCTATTATAAAATAAATGTTGAAAGTATAGTTTTTATATCATGTCTAGTGCTCATCCGATCCGTTTGAAAGGGAAATATTGTGTTTGTTTTATTGGAAATTGTCATACATTTTAAAGGGGCTTATTGAGTTGGTTCACAAAATTCATGTTTTTTTTCACAACTGTTGAGATTTACTCACATCTTGATGGTAAATGATCAAACTAAGAGATTCTGCACATTTGACTCACAACTGAAATGGCAATGGTAGGGTAATTAGTGATTATTATCATTTATTACAACTTTGTGACCAGACACCTTTTACCATTATGTAGTAATCACATGCAATCCCTTTCCACAAAAACAATACAGTTTCTCACATTTTTAGTAACTGTAGAAAGTGAAACATGAGTAATGACGCTAATTAGAAGCATTGTCATGCAATGATTTCCTTCATAATTGTCACAAAAATAATCGATGTCAACTCAATGAGCCCCTTTAAAACCAATACTAATAGACACAGAATTGAAAGAAAATTCAAAATAAGGCAGTACGGTATCTTTCTTTGGAGAAATAAGGCCCTCACAGGAAAAAAAATCTGCTATTTGTTGCGCAGAAGTATTTTGTTCACCCAAACTTTCAAAAATACAAATGATGCAAATCCGTTACTCTTATAAAGCATATTATTTTGAGGAGATAAAGCTATTGCTAGTGTTTATAGGTAAGAATAAATGGTATAGTAATGATGTAAGGTATTTTCTTTGTATGCCATGTTGGTGCATTTTGAACCCAATATTTCCCTTTAAAGTTCACCGTTTAAAGGAGGTTCTACGTCCGCATGCCCACGACCTTTTTAAATATCACACAGTCTTCTAAGGCTTTGTACATGTGCTGCTTGAAACCCGCAAGTATGCTCCTGGACCCCACGTCGCGCTCCCCTGCCCCCTTCGATGCCCTCCCCACCTCTCAACAAAAATACGACGGTACACTTTTGCGAACTTGATAGAACGTTACTTTACTCCAGTCTTCTGGATCCGCCTCTGTACTTTATCCCTTCCCTCTCCCACTGAGCTCTTTATAACTGGTGCCACATCGATGTACCTCCTTTCTTCAAGTGCTTCCTTAGACATTATCCATGTCTCCCTCTCCCTTCGGACCTTGTCCTGGGAAAGTTTCAGTATGGCTAACTTTATCGAATGGGGTGACTCTAAATTTAATGCCATCTTTTGACGAGTTGAAGGCGTGGCGTAGCGACGGCCACGGGGAGGGGCAGGCGGGCGTGCCCTCCTGAATTTGGTTAGTTAGTTAGATGAGGTTTAACGGCCCAGCTTCCAGCCAATTGGTTCAAGTCGAGCCGGCCACGGCCTTTTTTCCAGTTGTGGCTCTCTGGCTTGTTTTCCCTTACTCCATTGCTTATGCGGAGCATCACGCACAACGGCAGAAGGTTCCATTTTTAAAGTCTTTGGTATGAATCGACCTGGGAATCGAACCCGGGCCTCCCGCGTGAGAGGCGGATGTGCTCTCCTGAAAAAAGGCGTGCTCAAGGTTCGCCTACCCAAAATCTTGAAATGCATATTCTAGGCTCTGACCAGTTCATTGGGCAAGATGAAACAGCATATCGTGATTCTACGGAATATTTGAAACAAACCAAAAGAAAACCAATTTTGGCAAATTAAACGTTGAAACAACATAAAAAAATCTCCCTTATGACCCTAATGGGCCACCGTAATATTGAACCATTATATATGAAAATGTTGGTTTCCCAGACAGTCATGTTGCAATGTCACTATTCATGACGCAGAAAGAAAGATATCAGATAACAGGCACCAGTATGTGCTTATGTAGTTAGAATAAATTCAGTTCATTTTGGTTGCTAGTCAATAATTCGGTTTCGGCTTCGTCGTCGATCACAGTGGGTCGTATTTGGTATAATGAAGAACTAAATACACAGTCAGTGACATACGTGAGGCTGCTGTTCTGCAAAAACGTAACTCCTTAGGGGAGCAGAACTCCTCTGGCTCTTCGCCAGAGAGTCCAGGGAACTTTTTGAAAAAAGTACCCACCCATAGAACAGGATATTATAGAGCAGGATTATTTCCTGCTTTATGAACCCACCCCACATACAGGAAACGAAAACACGTAAGCCTATGAAATGAAGTCGGCATGTTGCCATCGAGTCGGGCCAGTCGGCTGTTTATATTTTGCATGTTATAAGACATTATCACAGTGTGATAGGCCTATCAGTCACCCTATAAGCTTCTATACTAACTCGGTGAACGACAGTGCCAAACTCCCGTGAAAGCCCGTAGCATGAAGATCAAAGCTGGACCAATATTGACACCATCTTCAACAAGTGTTGCAGAATTGTAATGTGGATAATATTTTAAAATCTTTACAGGTAGGTCTGTTCCAGGCTTATCTTTATCCTGAATTAAAATACTTCATACTTAATTAACCTGTGGCCGTGGTAAATGTGGACACATCCGAAGTTTGCCTACGTATAACATGCAGGCTCTACGACATACCATGGCTGGTAGTATTTTGAATAATGTGACATCAGAAAAAAGACCTAAGTGTTGTCATTTCAAGTGATTTGAAGCATTGTAGGCCAGTGTTGCAGCTGCTGCTGCTGCTTGGGCAAATAACGTGCTTGGCTTGATCAAGAGGAATATCAGTAATTTTAGTAAACATATTGTGTTGGATCTGTATAAGCAGTTGGTTAGGCCACATCTCGAGCATGCTGTGCAGGGTAGGAATCCTTTTTATAAAAAGGACAAGTTTCTTTTACTTTTAGAACAGGTTCAGAGGAGGGCCACTCAGCTTATTCCCGAAGTGCGAAATCTCCCTTATCATGATATGCTCAAATGTCTGGAACTTACTACTCTTGAGTCAAGAAAGATTAGGGGTGGGGGGGGGGGCATACAGGCCCGTAGCCAAACTAAGATTTCATTAGGCGATAAGATTCATCACCATCTGAAAACTTCAAAGTGCTGCCAAGATAGCACCATTTTCATCTAAGCCACCTTGCATGAACAAAACTTTCTCAAAAGTGAGTATCCTCCGTTTGATCGACACAAAACATAAACAATTCTCTCAACCATATTGTGAGAGTCGAGTGGCAGAGTGGTCTATTCCAGCTGCTGTGCACCAGTGTTTCACATGTGCATGGATTCGAATCCCGCTCGATGTACGTGGGTTTTCCTCCGGGTACTCCGGCTTTCCTCCCACTTGGCATAGGCTTGCCTCTAAAATCGGTTGCCCAGCCGACGAAGTCGGTTGCGCGCCGGACCTAAGCACCTTCGGATGGACCAGTTAACTAGCCGACTTTGCTTTTTTTTTTTGCTATCGTGACAGTTTCTAAACATGTAAAGTTACCGTTCTCCTTTCAGGGCAGCTCTCTCTCCCTACACCGAGCAAAATCATGTAAGAAACCACTAAATGGGTAGTACTTCTTATCCATAAAAGCAATTCTAAGGCAGTAACTTTTTTTATTCCTTGCCGAAGGCAGGCCAGGAATCTATGCTATGGTGATGTCGTGTGTGTATGCGTGAGTATGCGCCTGAGCTGTATCTGATGCTATGGTTGTATGTTTGTACTTACAAACATGTGCTTAGCTGATAGCGAGGCAGCCGGCGAGAGTTCCGCTCTCGCACGTCTTTCCTAGCTCACGCGCGGCGAACTGGCGTAAAATTTGTCATGTTAAGAAAAATTGCCTTTGGTGGAGGTCAAATGTCATTTGAGATCATCGGACGTTAAACTGCGAAAACCTTCTATATGGCTTGTAAACACGATATCTCAAGATAGCTATGACCGACACTTTTCATATTTGGTATATATAGATTAATCATGTTTAGATGAAGAACCCTATTGTTTTTGGTGGAGATCAAAGGTCATTTGAGGTCACTGGACGTTAAACTGCGAAAACCTGATAAATGGCATGTTCACACAATATCTCAAGATATCAATGACCGGCACTTTTCATATTCGGCTTATAGATTTGTCATGTCGAGAGGAAGAATCCTTTTATTTTTAATGGAAGTCAAATGTCTTTTGAAGTCACCGGAGATCAAAAACCAAAAACCTTGTAAAAACGCGATATCTGACGGTAGCAATGATGGACACTTTTCATATATGGTGTATAGACTTGTCGTGATGAAAGGAAGATTCCTATTGTTTTTGGTGGAGGTCACAATTCATTTGAGGTCACCAGAGGTCAAAAATTGAAACTTTGTAAATATGACATAACAAGGGAGGAAGCCCACACAACTCCCTTCCAAGAAGACATGTTTCTTTTTTCATTTTTTTGTTACCCAAGTTTTGGTGGGGTTCAAAGGTCATGTGAAGTCAGCAAAGGTCGAATTGTGAATAATCCTAAAAAATGGTGTAGTCAAGAAGTATAAATTTGAAGGATGAACCTCGACGTAACAGTGCATCCCCTTGCGGCAAGGAATCACTTAGCCTTTGGGCTTCCTGAATTGCCTATGCGACCTTACATTAAAAAAAATTGAAATGGATTGTATCACCCCTCCTCTTACACGGCACCCCTTCCCTTAAACCTGGACAATAAATACGAAAACGTCACCTTATAGTCCGGATTTTTTAAATATACACAGATATATATATATATATATATATATATATATATCAATAACCGTACACTCTTAAAAACAAATTAATCAACACAATTTCTTCTCTGAAATATTTGAAGGCGGAAAGAATGTTATCTGTCCAGACGATCTTGCCAAAATGAAGTTAATTGTTAAGGTTATTCATTTCGGTGTGTCAAATTAAAAGAAACTTCAAGAGTCATTTTTTCGAGCGCTTTTTCCAGCACCATTTTGAACTTCAAATTGGTCAACGTATCTCAAAAATAAAATCACAGATGCTAGTTATCGAAATCTAAGATGAAAAAGTATTGTTTTAGATAAAGTAGAGTTCTTAAGCTTAGTCTTGTTTTATTGTTATGAGAGCAGATCTGTATATTCCTCTACAGTACGGATGTCATGTGACTGCATTTATTGTTGTGTGAAAACCCCCAATGAGCAACACCATTTAGAAGATTTACTGGCATTATTAAAATATAGTATATTATTTTAAATGTTTTCTTCTTTTATGTCCTTATAGTGCCGTCTTTTGGAAATTTTATGTAACCATCGATACGTCACCAAGCATGGACTCATTACCGATGGAGGTTTGTGACAGTTTTTACCATGTCAATCCGTCTCGCGTCTCTCTTGCACAGTTTAGCCGCCAAGCTTTTATTCCTTCTTTACCAGTGTAGCATTTTAACGGTTCTCTGTACAGCAGTAGACGTACCTTCTACGTATGAGCTGTCACTGTCAGAATGGCAATCGGAGTGAATCGAACTCTAGTAACAGTGTTTGAGAATCAGGCCCGTAACAGGGGGGGGGGATTTGGGGACCAGACCCCTGCTCCTTGACAGGCCCCTGTGCAATAGAATACTTTCAAAGTCCCACCCCTGAGCTTGCCCCTCCCTCTTCAAGTCTGGTTACGGGCCTGTTGAGAATTAAACATTTTTTGAACACTTTTGCCCCTAGTTCATTAGTATGGATGCTAAACACACTTGTTCCAAAACGTGCTTAGTTGCTACACATGTGGTGTTTAGCTAAACAGAGAGTATTAACGTGTTTACAAAGTGGGACAAAATTACTGTTATTTGCTAACCAGTGCAGGAACGCGTTTGGGTCATGTGGAGAACCTGTGTCGTTGTAAGTGTGGCCAAAGACGATGCAGTAGTTGCAAGTATTTTAGAGTGCACCCAATATGGCGTACAAAGAAAGTGGCTATAATCATTTTTGAACCATTAGTATCACAAATGACTCAAGCCAAAGCTTCATTCTCCAAAATGTTATGCATTACAAGAGTGAAGGATTGTGCATTATTTAAAATTTTGAAAGTTTAGGTCAATGAATTTTTTTTCTTTTTCTACAAACAACTGAATTTCTTTCTGTGTGAGCCTTATTTCTTGAAGATAAATCTACAATGCTGCCTTATTTTGAATTAACTATCATCTTGTACCTGTAAAATTGTGGTTCTAAAGGTGTGAAAAATTTTGGGTCACAAAAGCAGTAGCCTATTTCCCTTTAAAAAGGTTTCTAATGTAATTACATTGGTCTTAAATTATTCACAAACTTATTTAGTAAAGTATTCCCAAACATATTTAGTACAGTAGACAGTAAAGTTCGATATATCGACTTAATTCGTCAGGAACATTAGTATTAGCACCAAACACGGAAGCTTCATTTGTTTTCAGCATTCGTTATCTTTGAAGGGGTTGTTGCATAGTCCCAAACATATTTAGTAATAGCCCTACGTCTCTTTTTACAATTGGTGAATGAACTTTAATTGACATAACTTCGAACAATACCATCACTCTGATTGACCAATGATGACTTAGGCAGATCGCATCAGACAGCTCACCCACTGTAGTGTGTGGATACTCCTAGAACAATTTAAGTTTAACACATGCATGGCATATATGCATATATGTATATATGTATATATGCATATATGCATATATAATGAATTTTTTTACCCAGATCCATGGTACTTCTATAGGGCCGAAAATGGCACCGGCATAGGCTTGTTTGGGCATGGGTTTAGTGGTGGAGAAATTGTAGGAGGAATGTACTGTGAAACCAACTGAGTGGTGCCATTTCATTTATGATATCTGGGGCCTTTGGCCTCATGGCAAGGATTCATTCATCTCTTTTATGCAGATTTTAAACAATTTTTATCCCAATGAATTGGAATTCACTTTTAATTTTGACTATAAAACAATTAGAGTTCTTGACGTTAGTATCAAACGAACTGAAGAGGGTTACTTGGATACTGATCTGTATGTTAAACCTTCTTTTAAAAACTTATATTAGCAGACATACTTTAGATATTAATGCCTACGGGCAGGCCTTACGTATCAAATCCATTTGTTCAAAGGAAGAGGATTTTCAAAAGAATTTTCATTGAGATTCTTGAACACAATCTAAGTGTACGTGGTCATCCTAGCTCTAAAGTTCATGAGAAACTAGGTAAAGCCAACAAAATTTTGCAAAGTAATCTTTTTTTTTTCTTGTAAAAACAAAACAGAAACAAGTTCTAGTCCCTTTAGTGACTACTCGTAACCCAAACCTTCCACCTCTTTCTCATATTTTATCTAAACATTTTTCCATTTTTAAATGTCTAGAACATTTAAAGATAATTTTAAATCCCCCGGCCAGCCGGCTGTGGTCATAGGCAGCCTCCTAATTTAAAATCTCTCTTGGTAAGGGCCAAAGTATCTATTAAGAACAACGAAGGGGGGGAGGGGGTGCTACAAAACTCATTCTAAAAACTGTGTAACCTGTAATGTTTTAAAAGAAACCAATTGTATAAAAAGCTTTACTACTGGTGAAAAGTTAAGGATTAATGATAATATAACCTGCAATACCATCGGAGTTGTTTACTTAATTAACTGTATAGACTATACCAAACAATGCGTAGGAGAAACAGGGTTGGAGCTACGAAGTAGACACCGTGGACACAGGCAGGAATTCATAATACATAATACTCCTGTAGGAAAGCACTTTAAAAACTGTAGGGATTTTGAGCTTATTGGGTTGGAAAAAGTCAATAATAATTGCAAGGGAATTCAGGGAGAAGTTGAACTTAAATGGATTTATCGGTTGAATACATTTAAACCAGAGGGCATAAACGTACAAGAAGTCAAGCGTAGGGTATAAGGTTTAGCGGGCTTTCGGGTTCTTTTGCATAAGTATTTTATCTGCATTTTGTGTGGCTTCTACAATCAGTTTACTTTTATACGTGAACAAGAAAAGATGATCTTTTCGAAACGTCGTAGTTGAGAATGCTCACTTGTCTATCATCGAGAACAGTGTTGTATTGAAGATCTTTAAAATCTATTTGTTCACTGGTTTTTAATAAATTTTAACGGATTTTATATTTGATATGTCGAGCGTCTGGTGTGTGACAGAAATTGACATAACCAAGTTGGATCAATGTTCGTAAAAAGCAATTATTTTGTAATCAATTTTTGAAGGAAAAATGCAGTCACCTTCAATTTGGGTGAGCGTACCTGGATGTCCGACTTCATGATGCCTGCCATTACTTTCCCACTGAAATACAAAATTCATGGAGAGCGCCTCTTTGGTTCACATTGAATATGAAATATTTATTCTGACATAGACATGAAAATGTTTGAAGGCTTGAAGGAAAATGAAAGGATATTTGTGAGATTTATATGTTTTGAGTAACTTCGGGGTTACTGCTTATGTCATGTAATTTGCCTTTAACTGTGTAAATCTGATAATAAATACTAACTTCTCAACCAATTCCAATCATATACCTTTGCATCAGCCTGGATGACAATTACATAATTTACTTTGAGGGTTTTGCTGTGACAACTATACAGGTATGAAACTAATACTTTGTCAGCTAATACTGGAGCTAATTCTTGTCTAGGTAGTAGCTCCATGGTTAAACAGAATGGGCGTGATAGCCTTGAAGTGAACAAAACCAACCCTAGTTATGTCTCCATCACAGTAAAACAACAAAATTCCGAGTTAAATGGAACCCTTCATTTTTGTATTCAGCGTACCCAAATGCAACCAGAAAGCCCAAAGGCTTAGTGATTCCTTGCCATAGAAAATGTTGGGATTTTCTTGAGAATTCTTTGGAAAGTTTGCTTTTCAACCTCTAATGAACCCAGATGACCTTTGATCTCCACTAAACAAAAAGGCTCTTCCTCCAACCATAAAGCATCCATGTACTACGTATGAAATCTATCCAAGCTTCTTACATTGAGAAATCATGTTGAGAAGGTTCTCAGACTTTGACCCCAGATGACG
>WURT03189271.1:0-10064 GCA_009936505.3 Holothuria glaberrima
ATTGAAAGATCCCATATTGATGCAAGACCCCTAAAGATGTTTGGAGATGAATCTGTTTTTTTTTTTTTTTTTTTTTTGAAATTGTTGTGATCACCATGTATTATTACCTTCATATGGTCATGAAATGGAATGCAAACCGTGCCGCATGTGCGCGGAGCGCGCCGAAACTTTTCGTTAAATAAGATTTCCGTGAAAAAAGCTGCAGTCAGAGTATGCATCGAGACGTTTTCAATTGCCGAACAAACATATATGCCACTCAAAAAGCCAGTCTTTTACCTAGTAAATCGTAAACAGCTTTGGACTTTTGCTTCTGTGCTTCTCCGGGAGTTGCTATCGAAAGATACTGATAATAAGAACAACATTGTGGTAAGGTTTGAAGCGCGCAGAGCGCGCTAAAATTTTGATAATTTGAGAAGGATTTGCGAAAATTCTGATAGTTTGAGAAACATTTGTGATAGAAAATGATTACAATAGATCTATCACTCGGTTGAAAACACATCTCACCGTACCTCCAAAAGAAATCTATAGCTTAAACGTCTTTTTGGAACATTTAAAAAATTCTCCTCTTTTCTCGCCTCTCTTTTTCTTTTCTTCTCTTCATTTTTTCCCCTTTTTCGTTTTTTTTCGTTTTCCTCATTTTCAGTGGGGGGGGGGCATGACTTGCTGGCTCCCTGGATACGCCGGTGTATACAAAACAGTTTTCCTTATGCGTAGCATTGATCAATGAGTACCATCTAATCCTGGTGGAATTGGGCCCCCAGAATACCGGTACATCATTTATTATTACATTAGCACATTGATTCACGATTTATCCAGTGCTCAGACTCTAGGCTGATCTATACTCCAAAATTTAGCGCTAATATGAAAGATAAATGGACCAAATACGATCGCGTTCACTCCATGAATACTTCGTTTACGTTTTCATATAGATGCAACAAGAGTTGAGGTATGGTCCGCATTTAACATACATTGACTAAATCGATCCAAGAAGACGTAGGATAGAATGAATGTTGACCTGTTTATATCTTCAGCTACAGTTTACGTAGTATAGTACCACGTGATTGTTCTAAAGTCACCTTAAGCCAAATATTGGTTGTAACTGCATGCCACCCTAGAAATATATTCGCAGCTTCGAAAAATACATATTCCTTAACCGTTCCATTCTTAAATACAGTCCTCTTACACCTGTACATTTGCTAATCCAACGGGAAAACTCTATCGTAATGACAATTTACCTTCGAAATCAAGATTTCTCATGGCCTCTCCTATGGCCATTCCATCTTTGATGTCCCCACCGTTATTCAGCACTACGTCAAGGGCTGTCGCGTACATGATGATAGCGTCGTACAAAGAACCAGCGTGAACATCGATCTATGTTATTGTAAATAATGCAAAAGAAACAGACGAGGTAGATAAACTTGACATATTTTTTATATTTCTCTAAAAGTCTCTTTGGCTGGATGCCAGAGAGCAAGACCAAACATTGTCCCAAAGGGGTTGCCCTCTACCCCACGGAGCGGTCTCTGTTTGCTCAGCTCCTTCTGAACAAGGAGTATGCTTTACAGCCTGCTACGTAGGCAATTACCCTCCCTCAAGAAGGTACGTCTGATGGGACACTAGCAGGCCCGTTCCAAAACAAGTTACTGAAGGAAGGCTAGATATCTTCCAGGGGCGAAATGTATTTAGGTGGGTGAGATATACTAAAAATATTAAAGCAATAATCATTTTTGAATTTGGGGTGAAAATTTTTCCTAGTGGGCTGCCCCTGCCCCCTTAGCTACGAGGGTGGATATTGGAATTAACGTAATAATCTTGATCTTCCATCCATCGTCAGTAGTATTCCATCTTCTTCAAATAAAACTTCCTTTTTCTTCCCAATCGCGAGATAGAGTTTTGTTGTTTACAAAGTTATAAATTCAGCTTTAATAAATAATACAGTTTTTCCGTAGTCACATGACACAAGCTCAAAGAACCACAATTACTAAAATAACAAAAGACCTGGGTTAAAATTAAAATGCAAATAAACAAACCCATGCACTCAGACAAAAATAGCAATACGATCCCTAAAAATCTTTAAAAGCTAAAAATTTCATTTTTTTGATGTAAATAGAAATTATCTTTCAAATTCTTAAGTTACAAACAGGTGCAATTAAGACGTTGACGACTGCTTTGTTTTAACGACTCGGTGTCTCAGATGGCCATAGATTACCCCACTTCTGCCCACCCACTTTTGAAATAGTTTCCCCGCCAGTGACATATGACCCATCTCAAAGACACATTACCTCTGTTTCTTCGTCCATTACGTTGTTAAATGGTTCTTGACTTGTGTACTCTCGGACTTTTTGCTCAAACTCTTGATATTCCTGTGTTTGGGGTTTTCGTATGTGCACGTTGAACAGAGCATGAAAAGCCTCGTTAGCCTCCTCGTCCCTCCCGTCATCTCCCATAAATGTATTAACCCCTATATATGCGTCATAAGTAATGTCAATGGAAAGGAACACGTGGTTTCCGTCCAAGAATCCCTCGTCTAACGCTGAGAGCATAACAGCCCGGATATCTCCACCAAAAGCAAAAACAAAAATGACTGAAAGTAGGGAGAAAAAAAAGAAATAAACTTGAGGGCATTTTTAAAACAAGTTTGATCAAAAATATTATTATTGAGGCGACCTCGTCCCTACCATACCTTAATTTTGTAAGGGGATACTTTTATGAATAAATCGGAGGTTAAATTATAAAGAAAAGAAATGAAAATGTTAAACAGTCTTAAGTGCCTGGCACTATTTTAGTTCCTGAAATATGACAAAATCTTACTTATTTTTGGCAAACTACAGCGACGGTTTAAGTACCCAAACTTAAAAACAAAATTTTCAAAGAACGGGAAGCAACTTCCTTTTTTTTCTCCTTCCCCTTCTCCACGGCTTCCTGCACCGAATGACAATAATCTTAGTATTTTTATCAATGCCCTCAATGCTGTTGCATCACTCAGTTTCGTAAAGAGACGTGAGGTATCTCTAATCGAAAGTAATGACTGTACTTTAAATGAAAAAATCAAGCAATACCTTAACTTTGATAAGTCAATGATGACTTTTGCAGATCAGTGAAATATGATGTAGAATAGCCAACTGCATTAACAGATAAGATTACCGTAGGATACAACTCACGCATAGTAGGCAAGCTTACTCTTGAGAATATTACCTCGAGTAATGAAAACTCGTTAAAGGCTACTTCTTTGTCTAGGGGTAGTAGACAGATGCTAAGTTTTGAACTGAACTAGAGACTACCAGCAAAAACCAACTGTGAGAATTTTAGCCGTCGTAGATGACATAATTTGCCCTTTAATTGAAATTTTTAGTGTAACGACTCAACACAACATACCACACGGAAGAATTCGTTTGACTCAAGTTTTTGCTGGAAAAATTAAATGATATTCTTTTTTGATCTTTTCTTTACTTTGACTTTAAATTACAAGTTATATGTTAATAAGTTATTTGGTTGAAGATGAAGGGTTATTTCACTCTGTCCAGGGAAAATGTAACTTCATTTCAGGATATATTGCTTGTATTCATGTTTCCCTTTTCAATCGACAAATGAAGAATTTTTGGAGACACTAAACGTATCAGGTTGCAGACCCTGGAATCGATCCGTGAATTTCCAAATATTCTGCAGATACACAAAATGCTTTGGGGCAGTATGGAAGACGAAAAAGGTGCATTCTTTCAATATTTAGAATTGTCAGTGATAGTTAAAAACAGAAAACATGCATTGTACCATTTTAATATGAATTGCTCACAGCATACGAATATTGTTCTCAAATCAGTATTATGGGGTGATGGCAGGGTGGGATTAAAAAGAGCCCCCTTTTCAGCACCCCTTAAGATTTAGAGACTTTTATGAATGTGATGGAAAGCTCGCGGTAGTCATTTGTATGAGCCTTTAACGCAACAGAGTGCAATGCACCAGTTGGAAAAGATTCAAACCTCCCCTTCGCTTGAAAAATTCTGCGTCAGTCTCTGCCCTATTTCTATCCATAGCTACATTCTTGGATAAAACTCGTTGGGACACCCCACTCCCCTTCACAATCTTGACCACAGTTATCCTGCTCACGGCATAGTCACTCTTTCTGCGCAACATTGGGAGGGTTAGCGGGGGTTCCATGTAAACCTGGGAACTGAGATTCAAGAATATAATGACAAAGTGTCCCAACAGTTTTGTCCAAGATTGTAGCATACCACAAAAGCGCTTTGAGCAAACTTTGACCAGAGAGTTGTAACTTCCCTGTTATAAAGGTAGACACTCGTCCAATTAGATACGTTTTAGATTTGGGGCAACTAAAATTCATAATTGGTGACTCCACTTTGATTTACAAAAAAAGTGGATTTAGATTCAAATTACGCTCTTCACTTAAAGACTTTTTGATTAGTCAATGACACACAAAAGTGTACCCAGGGGAAACAAATCAGACAAAAAGCTGAAAGCAAACTTATTTGGGAGTATTTTAGGACGATAAAGTCGGCAATACAACTTTGAAATCGTTTACCATGTCTTACTGTTTAAATCATTAACTTACTTCTGGCCTCGGTACATGCTTCAATGACCAATGGTGTGTGCTCTGTTTTAGAGCGTCCTTTGACAGCTTCGTGACCCGGGTCAAAGGTCGCAAAAGAGGCTACGGTAATGTTGTTTGCTTTAAAGTAGTTACTCAAAGAATGTGACGTCAGTTGCCAAACATTTTCAGAAGAAGTTAAGATGGCGACTCTTGTCCAATCGTATTCTCTCATTACACTCAGCAGCATCGGATTCACCTGTGATTGACCAGAAAGTAAAAAAGTTTCAGAAATAATTTTTAAAAGTTTTCCCTAAAACTATTATGCAAAAGACCTTGATAAAAAATGATTTTCTGGTCTTGCATGCCACTAATATTACAGTATTTCAAACGGTTTTAGACATGGAGGTATATCCTAATAATAGTAACCCCATTACAATTTTCACTTTGGTTGGTAGACCAACTTTATCATTTAGTTCCAATCGGGAAGCTAACCATTTAAAAGTAATATATACACAACTCAAAAATAAATTTTCTGAAACGGAGTCCCACACTGCCTAAAACCTGATGGTTATTTCCTAAAATTTGTGGGAATGTTTCCTGCCTGTCGTTTATCTCGTTCACATACGGGTGAATATAAAAAAAAAAACATAAAAAAAACATAGATACATGGAAATGAAAGGAAGGGGTAAAGTTTTGTCTTGGTTCCGTAGTAAGAGAACTCCTTCAACGAAGGTTCGAGTGGCCCTCTTCTGAAGAAAATATATTACCCTTAGGCATGCAAAATGGGGATAGGCAAAAGGGCACAATAATTCATTTTCCAAAACATGTTTCATGCACTGGACATAATTGTTTTTTAGTGAAGAGTCCAGGATCGGTGGCTCACCATGGACTGTTCGCGAAACGCTTTGTTTCCTCCTTTGTCTCTCCACGCAGGGGTGCCGTCTTTAAGGGAATGAGTGTAAAGGGAAGAAATGTGAGAGTATTCATTTAGGAGGCTTGGATTCAATGGAGTGCTATATGTTTGGCAATATTTTGGAACTGATTTTATGCTTTGCCGCTGTGGCATTCCACCCATTATTCCCTAAAAAACTGGGTAATTGAACATTTCAGTTGCATGCGATCGAATGCTGAAACGTCAGGAGTTAGAGTTAGATGAGGTTTTACGGCTCAGTTTCTAACCAATAGGTTTAAGTCGGGCCGGCCACGGCCTTTTTTCCAGTTGTGGCTCACTGCCTTGTTTTCCCTACTCCATTGCAGGAGAGCAGAAAACAAAGCCTGCAGTGAATATATAAAAAGAGTGTTTTCCATAAACATAAGGAAGTCGATCGATACTCGTTAGTCACATATTTTATCAGATGGAATATCACAGATATGGAACTAAAATGGTAAGGATGATAACGCAAAAATAGCAAAAGTAAAATTATTTCGTCTTCTGAAGGAAAATTGTTTGACGATATCACGCTTAAAGTGAGAAGAAAATTTTGTAGTTTTGAGATCATCGAACGCAAATTTGTGGAAAATGACATCTGTTGAATTCAGAAAAATATAAACCTAGCTCTACGTCCCACAAGTACTGGAGCATAACTGCAATGAAATGAAACTGGGGACATGTTTACCCACCCCAACCCCTTATATAGCGCTGCCAGTTGGTTTATTGGGTGCAAATATCAAAATGTATGGAGTGCATAACTTATTACAATTTTTGGACAGGCGAATAGCCGAGTGGGGGGTTGAAACCCCCCTTGGCCCAAGCTTGAAAATACTGAAAAACACCCCTAACCTTTGTACCATTTCGCATCTGGAGACCTGAACAGGCCCTTTTTTCTCAAAAGGGGAGGGAGACACCCCTCCCCATGTCACACTCCAACAACCCCCATGGCACAATCCTGGTCACGCCCCTATTATTGGATGAATAAAAGTTTATATAAAAGAGGACTTTACAGATAATTTTTAGGATACCCGTTCATTGGATTGATCTTAAGTAAGTATTTAGGAGACAAACTAAGCCTGCTTCGAAGATGTAAGTTCCTGCTATAGTTTACTAAATAATTTTTGAAAGACTCAGATATTTTATTGCAAGTAGCAGGTACTGCATCATAATCTTAAAGTAGAAATGTAGTCATCTACAAATTGAAATGGTATTGCCCAATAGCCTTATTCATGAATGATTCTTTTAATCACGTGACAGTATTTACGTCATTGCTTTGTTAATTTCATAAGGAAAAGTAAATTTGTTTTACCTCTATAGTTCTCAAAATTTACGTTCTGAAACATCACGAAAGATGCTTGTTAGGGGGACGGGGATTTGTAAGATTTAGTTCCTATTACAAAAGAGCTGAGTTGACTGGCCTATTCCCTGTAAACAAAACGTCAAGAAGAAAGAAGATAACAAAAGCCAGCGCCATGACATCGATTTGGTGGTGACAAGAGTGAAACTTAAAGGGAAATGTTGCGTTTAAAAATGCACCTACATCATGGCATACAAAGTAATTAGCGATAATCATTATTAAACCATTCAGTCTAGTCACCAATGAACTCTATCGATAGCCTTATCTCCTCAAAATATCATGCATTACAAGAGCTACGGAAGTTGCATCATTTGAAATTTTGAAAGTGTGGGTCAACAAATTATTCTTGAGCAACAAATAACTGAATTTCTCTCTTTGAGAACCGTATTTCTTTAAAAGAAAGCTACTGCGCTGCCTTATTTTGAATTATCTATCATTCTGTATGTATAAATATTGGTGTTAAAAATGAACATTTCTGCACAGCAAACACAATATTTCCCTTTAAATGTAACTCATCAGACTTTTCTGCCTGTTGCAAGGACGATATTCATCCGATTTCTTGGAAATCAACGACCAACTCCCACTCACAAGGTTGGGAAGTGCGTATGCGTAAGTGAGTTGAAAAGGAACGTTTGTTTTCATACCTTGCTGGTCATAATTGAATTTTCACTTTTGGTTTTTAATATTCGGTAAGCGTCTTGTATTCATTATTTTGATTGAATTATGGAGCTTCATTGATTGTGACAGAGATATCACACTTTTGCATATAAATTCATTAATGCTGAAAGTATAGGGCAGGCAAAACGTTGCATTAATGTGTATGTTCACCTTTATCAGTGTTTACGATTTCTTTACCGAACTGTTACAAGTGCACATTACAGCAGACTCATTTTCGTGCCTCAGATGCCCTCTGTATAATTGAAAAGGAGAGTTTATTAGTTCAAGGTTTTTTGATGATGTAGTATCAGAGATCCAGGGGGAGACAGTTATAGGCATATGACAACTATTCTCTGGGGGATTAACATTCTTCCCCAAATCTCTGAGCCTTTTTCGGAGGACTTTGCCTATTTTTTTTTTACAGAAGTTCTATCCAAAGATTAGGTCGCCTAAAATAATAGGTGGGGAATTCCCACTTGCCACCTGTCGCCTCTTCACCTGTGAGGACAGTATACAGAGAAAACTCGCTCAGGGAGTCGCAGGTGTATTTTTGAACAGTCTGTAAATTTCTTGGTTCGCATAAGTGTCAAGTCGAGACCACGTTTCCTGAAGTCCTATCAGCCACACCCCCTTGGCCGAGGTCAGCTAAACGCACACCGCCAAACAATACAATAACGGCCTTAACCTTAGGGCAGGTTGTGTAACGGCCCTTATTAATTGTAACTTGACTGGATAGTAAATAGAAAGGGAAAGGTTGGCAACGGGGAAATGATTCTAAAGGACAAAAATTATGCAAATACATAAGGTATTTATGTATCATTTGATGTCCGTCCGCCAAGAGGCCTTTTTCAAGAATACCATAATGAGATAGCGATTTCGTTTGAGTATATTGTGATCAGCAGTGTAGATCACACAGCTGATTTTGGCAATCTGGTACATATC
This sequence comes from Holothuria glaberrima, assembly GCA_009936505.3. Taxonomy (NCBI): domain Eukaryota; kingdom Metazoa; phylum Echinodermata; class Holothuroidea; order Aspidochirotida; family Holothuriidae; genus Holothuria; species Holothuria glaberrima. The sequence continues at coordinate 8,434 of WURT03189271.1, forward strand.
GGTTACCATACATATATCTTCTCATTCCAAAAAGTCCAGCATGGAAAGCTATTCGTACATTTGCAGAGTTTGTTAGTTAGTTAGATGAGATTTTACGGTTCAGCTTGTAACCAATTGGTTTAAGTCAGGCCGCGGGCCACGGCGTTTTTTCCAGTTGTGGCTCACTAGCTTGTACACTTGCAGAGAGAACCACAAGAGTGTCACGTAAAGCCGATAACATATTTCTCCTTTCCGCTTTTTTATCCTAATCCAATTTTTATGAGTGTACCTCTTGTAGAATTACAAACAGAACAAACGTGTATTTTTTACAATTCTTCCATAGGGGAAGTTCTAAAACAAAGTCTGCTAAGATGCAACAGACATGTGACTTGCCACCAGAACACTTGGTTCAAAACTCTTTTATGGCAGACATTCATTACCCCAAGTTTATTTTTGGTTAAGACGGCAACCAAAATTGCCAATTGGCGACTACTCTTTAAAGGGAAAATGCAGTCCCCCGATTTGAAGTAGTGTACCCTGGTACACTAGTTCATGAATGGCTCCTATCAATCATGTGACAATATTTTGTTACTTATTTCCTAAATTTATTCAGAATAACTCATTAGTATACCCTCAATATTCAATGATTTTACACAGGAACATTATGAAAATACTTGTGAGAGAAATAAGAGGAGATCTGTAAGATTTAGCAAATTTTCGGAAATAAACTTGGGGGACTACCTTCTCCCTTTAATTGACGTCAAAGTCGGAAAATTCAAAAGACGCAGAGTAGCTCACATTTCACAGCATGCAGAGAGAGAGAGTGTGTTCTTATTCAATATATGGGCCTTGTATGTTTACAACTTGAAGGATATGTCCTAAAAGATAGACAGTCATCTCCCTAAAGTACATTTTTGGTTGGGGGATATCAAAATTCTTAATTGATGACTGTTTCTTGACTGACTATAAAGTCTGAAAATTCGAAAGGTGTAAAGTAGCTCACATTTTACACAATGCCGAGATAATGTTTTGATGAAACATATTTTGTTTACTCACCAGGACACGGCCTTAAGCAATAAACTAGGTTTGTGTCTGCACAAGGTGAAGCTTACGACAGTTTTGAGAGGAGCTAGAAGTAACTTTGATGGGAGAATTAAAATGTCGGTGATGACGTGATTTGCCCTTTAAAAAATAAACTAGGTTTGTGTATGCAGAAGTAGGCACTTGAGACGGTTTTTTTTCTGGGGGGGGGAGGGAAATAATTTTGTTGGAAGAATTGAAACTGTCTAAAATAAAATCTCAGGTCTCAGGTATAGATCTCAGTACCATGAAGACAAAGGGGGGGGGGTGGTGGAAAGTTTCATGCTAAAACCTCATATTTACCTTTGCCTAGTTTTCAAGTATTAAATGACGTCACATACTCATTTCTCTTTACTGGCAGGTTATTCTTTGAAATATATTTCTTATTAGTTTGAGGGTCAAGACATCATTCAGAAAATGATTTCGGGATTGAATTAACTGAGCACTGTTCTACTATTTTGTAATCTGTTGGTTCCAGAAAGAAAGAAAGAAAGAAAAGAAAGAAAAGAAAGAAAGAAAGAAAGAAAGAAAGAAAGAAAGAAAGAAAGAAAGAAAGAAAGAAAGAAAGAAAG
>WURT03189282.1:0-10064 GCA_009936505.3 Holothuria glaberrima
TTAAAGTCCAAACATGTTGATCGCACAGTTGCTCTCCATACACCCTATGTCTCTATACTGGATTCGAACATGGGTAATTGACCAATCAGAAGCCAGCATTCTCAAAAAGTATAAATGAATGCACCATAATACATAGCTAACTTACTTGGATGCAACTTTCCTGAAAATTCAAATAACAACCCCAGTTTCTAGTGCGTCCTGCTTCACGTAGCTCGTATCATATTTAAGTGTTTTTGGGTTTTTGCTATCTTTGCTCCGAAGTTTGTTCACGTGTTGGAAAAGAGAGGAACCATAGCTTTCATAAAGAAGCATCTGGTAACGTATAAGCCAGTTACCGCAAGCTGGGTAGTATCATGTAAATCTTTGTCTCTTTTTTATGTAAATCTTTGTCTTTCTAGAAATGGCCATTCACTTTGAGCAACAGGGGTCTTCATTTGCAAATGACTTTAAGTGAATATTTTACAAAATCTTGGACGGGTTTCGAGGTAGTTCTTCATAATTACTTTTCTTGACGCAGTCTAAAATTGTAAAAATTTTCTGATTAACTTATTTAGTTTAAAACGGCAAAGTTCGAGAAATGATGTATTAACCTATACATATTTTAATTTTTTCAAATTGAAATATTTATCACATGAAGAAAATGTAAACTGTAACAAGGTTCTATCTAGCTGTCTCTGTTGTGACGTCATAAACTTGCTTAAGTCCTCGTCGTGATCTTTACGTGACAATACCTTCTTACCGAATCAGTATTTTGTTTGCTTTTTAACTTTAATCTTGAAATGAAACTTAAGTATAGTTTGTCCTTCAAGATACAACGTTAATTGCTCACCAAAATATTTGTGACATGAAGAAACCTTAGTTAAACTGTGACATTTGCTTATTGTATTTCCGACTTCCTATATGTACCGGTATGGATGATTTGCATTTTATTACCTGTCGCTATCTATGGCAAAATTTTTGATTTTGTCTCTTTAATCTCATCTTTCCGGCAGCGGAAGCGATCGTCTACAGAAGTGTAAACCTTACCAGCATTTTTTTGTATAAGCGTGATAAGAGCAATGTAGATTGCATATTTATGACATCATTTAGTCTTATATCTTGCACAAAGAAAATTCAAGAATTTCGAAATAGGTAGGTGTTGACAGGTGAAGGAAAGATTTAAGATTTAAGTTTCATCCGAAACACAGAAAAATGTTACATTTTTTTTTCTACGGAGGGAAACAGAATCCAAGTATTTACGACGGAAATTCAACCCCTCCTCCTATCACGGCTGAAGATAATCACCAAAAGGCAAGTAGGCTAGTTGTTATTTCTGAGTAGTAAATAACTAAAGAACTAAGGCTTTTTTTCTGCTTTTTATCATTTGCATAAAGGTTTGCTTCCTCATGTTAAACTTCAAAAACATTCTTTGCAGCTTTTTGGCTAATAGATGTAACTTGAGATAAAGTGGTATCTCTGTATACATAATTATGAAAGATAATATAGACTTACGAAGGAAATGTACTTGGAAATAATGAAACACAAAATATTCTTACTTGCCTCTTCAATTCAAAAACAACTGAGGGGTTTAAACTTTAATCAGTCCTATGTTTTTTTCAATTGAGTACTGAATTTATTGTCACGAAAAGGCCTACCTGTACGAGCATATAAGTTTTGTCAGAGAATTTAAAGAAAGAAAGCAATCTTCGACGGTAAAATTCTAAATTCTTATTAATTCATTACCACAAACCTTCCCCACCCTCCAACCCCCATTTGAAGAAACTTCCAAGTTCCTAAGGGTTTAGATCCCTTGTAACCCATTGCCTTTAAGCAATTCCTATGACCAAATCTATTTTAAACAAAAAGTGAAGGAGTGCGACATGAGGTAGACAACACAAGCCATGCTTGAGAACAACTACTGAACATAATTCTTTGACGGCCCCCCTGAGAAAAAACGTCTATTTCTTGGCTCAAAACTTGGTATTTTTCAGAACAAATGCATGTTATGATTGCTTACTAATCTTGAGAAGAAATTTCAGAGCAAACACCTTCCACCACTATGCGGACTGCTCTTCCATAATAATTGTAATAATAATTTAGGCCTTGAAGGGCAGTTATTTTACGACGCTAAGCGACCACGAATGTGGGACAAGCCTAAGTCGGGTGGCTAACCAACTCAACAATTTAGGTGTCTTTTTGAGGGCCAGTCAAAATGGGTAAACCGTAGTTTACCAGTTACGTTGACCCGGCCGGGGATCGAACCCCGAATCTCCTGGTTGCTAAGCTTCATCGCTTCATGGCTTCGTCGCTACATAAAGGCTATGGTTTGCCTATGACATATAAGACGACCGTAGTCACTACATACAGTCTACACGTGGCCTCTACAGACCACCACATTTTTCAGTACATTTGCCTTGGTCGTAAAGACAAGGCTTTCTAGCAGGGTTTTTTTGTCAGAGATATTCTTTGAAAGGGTACTTGATGTACGTGAGGGTGGGCCACTGACCATGACGATGAACCATGAGGTGGCCAATGCTGGGAGTGTGGTATCACTAATTTTTTTAATTAAATTCCATATCCCAAAGAGATCCCTCGAGTCAGTTGAATCTGTTGCAATTCACTTCGACCAGCTCTTAAAACATCGGAGTGTAGCAGACAATAGCAGCTGTATGAATGCACTAAACTGAGATTTAGCTATTTCTTAGCCCTCGGAGTGGACAGACTTTTTTGTTCAGCGTGTTTCTACGAAGGGAACGGCAGCCAAGGGACGACATGCAGCCACAGATCGGTTTGTCTGCTATGGGTTGGAATGAGGCGTGCAATATGTTGGACTGTGAATTGTACAAAGCGCTACAGAACATTAAAAAACTGCCAATAGGATGGGAAGGGAGTGGCGAAGGGAGAAATGGTCCCCTTGCCCCTCTGAGGCCATTGAGAGTCTTTTTAGTGGTTTCAAGAAAATTGCTACACTATTGACCTACGGATATTTTGTCCTGGGGTTGAGCCGATATGTTTGGAAAACCTGCATTGCCCGAGAACTTTACCGATTTTTACCCGATTTTTCTAAAAACCTGCCCAAGAAATAGGCTTTGTCAGCGCTCATCCCCTTGCTCCTGGGCCTTCGGCATAAATCATCATTGAGTGGATTTCTCGCATTTCCCTAAATTTCATTTTTTAACATTAAAACAGAGTTAGCTACCTACCTGTATTTACAGGCTCTAAAAATTTTTCTAGCAATAAGTTTTGAAGTTGATTTAAGCTTGGTTTCACTGTTCGCTCATATTCTAATTCAATAATTTCATCGCTAAGTTTTCGATGAGAATTCAAGGGAACGCCTTCTATCGTCCTCCATCTTGATAAAATTAGTGATATCAATATTGTTACAACCTGTTGAAAGAACAGAGATAATATTTTGAAAGTTTTCCATCATTTGCGTACTTACTCGAGCATTCAAACCCATTGTTGACCCCAAGAGTCGTTTAAAATGGAATTGAGAATTTCATAACATTTTATATAATATTATAATGATAATTTGAAATCATATGCATTACAGCAGTGGTAAAAGAACAACTAAAAATAATGAAAAGTTTCGAATTTGGATGGCCGTGACTGATAATGATACTTTTTCCAAAGTCCCCTCGACTCTCTGGCGAAGAGCTAAGGGGCAAAAGCAAAACGTTTAATTTCGAAGGAGTTCCGCTCCCTTAAGGAGCTACGTCACTGAAAGGACACAACTTAACTGATCAACATCTCGACCCTCAGACCTCTACATAACGATACTACGGATGAATGGATAAAGGTGTTGGCATTTTACGCATGCGAGTAACGAACGAAAGGACGGGGCTTATCCCCAGTCTGGTGAGAGTGGAGTTGCGTTTTTCATCTAAGAACAATCCACTACAATGTTGTGTAAGTACGGCATACACAAATTCAATTAGAATAAAAAAAATATTGAAAGTTAGAAGCCACTCATTCGTAGTTTCTTCACGTCGCAAATTCCAGGTAACAAGAATGAATGCTACAGGCTTAGCGGATGGTCCACTTTTGGGAGGAAAGGAGTAATTAAATTATCTTGAAAGCCTATTATACGAAGAGTGCTTGGGATATTTTAATCCACCCCCACCCTACTGAGGTGAAGATGTACTTTACCAAAAAATATTTGACTCCATCCAGTAGAATGGATGTGTTCCTTTTTTGTTTGTTGTGCGTGGTTATACCGGTGGGTATTTGCAGGGGTATACGGAAGGATTTAGAATTGTTGAGAAGACTTCTTGTGTTAAAAGGTTATGTTCAGATTTTGAGAGAGGGTAGAGATGAGTCCATCTTCATCCTATCTTATAAACTATTTGGGGTATCTTTCATATGATAGAAGCACAGGCCTACCTTATATGATGGATATATTTGGAGTAATCGACAAATATTGCGCAGACTTACATTGCCCGAAATAATTAATAAAATAAAATGATCGTAAAGGGAAATAAACAAGATATGGGGTAGTGCAACCATAGCCACAAACGCATACAAGATGACCACAGACGATTTGCTTATATTTGAAATGACAGACCGTTTATTGCAGATTGAGCACATTATGTAAACTAATTATCAGAATCCTGCCACGCAGGTCGGTTGTCCCAGTCGGTTTTTTCTTCCGTTAGGGTTCGACAAACAAAGATATTCGCCAGCGATTAAATCTCAGTCATTTGGAATCAACCAATCACGGATCGTGATAATATGAATCGGGATTACTGACTCTTGCTCACAAGCCCAACCAGTCTTCCCAAACGCTGGCCAACGACAGGGACTACTTTCTCTATCGTTAAACTTTTCATCAGTAATTACCTTCACAATCCATCCCTCTCTTTCAATCTCTCTCCTCAGGCTTTCTTCCACCTGCCACGGATGTGGAGCTTTTTCCTTAACTCCGACCAAAAATACTCCCACGCCCATAAGATCGGATTATATTTGGCAATTGACAGTAAATTTAGCAACAATTAAAGCAACGTAGCTCTGACTTCGGAGTCAACAGCAGTCATTCTTGATAAAAACGGTAGTAATTGCTCCAATCGCAGCAGCCTATCTAAGCTCTTTGCTACAGCTCAAAGCGCCTAACGGGAATATTTGTACAGCGCTTCAAAGTAACCTCCGTAACATATTGTAATTTCATCAAAGTTGAAAGCTGTAAAATGTCAGACATGCTTTTTATTACATGCTTTCCTGTGTTATGTGTAACCTACTTTGTTGAAGAAGTATTCTCTAGTTTATTTTTCCTCCTCGGGATACATGCGTAACAGCAAATATGAGCAAACACTGTTAAGGTCACCCTTCGTGACTCGCTAAAGCCCTTTAACATTTGTTCTTCTATCCTTCAGACAGGTAAACTTTAAGTTAAAATCCTTGGAATTAGCAGTTTTAAGTAAGACCATCTTATTTTGAGAGTAAATGTTAAGATATAAATATAGAATTATAAGGATTAGGGATACTTTGAGATGTTTTACCTTTTAACGGGTAAAATTACATTTCTCCTGGTATCTCTTTTGCTTTTCTCACATGATACAGCCTCTTAAATTTCTCTTTGGTAACGTTCTCCTGTTTTTCTCTTCTCAATAAATTTAAAAAAGAAATGAAGAGTAGATGTTAGTTTCTGAGACGAAATTTCCATTATTCTTCAACTTGAGTACTTTTAAGTATCAGGATTAGTTATACTTAAACCGTAGCCTTGTATTTACTATTACTAGATAGGAATTAAGCGAAAGGAATAAGTTACAAACACGTTTAGTGTGTAACGAAGCTGCTTGAAAGAGAGAGAGAAATGCGCGAAAACAGTTTACACAAAGATGTAAAGAAGAAATCGTAAAATTAAGGCTTCGCATAACAAAGAATGGAGCGTTTTTATGTATCCGAGTCCACCTCACCCAGTTCCGTTGTTTTGTGCAACTAATGAAATCGGTTTTTTTCTATGTAACTATCATCTTAGGATGATATCTGAAACTTCACGTTTTGTCGTGCAAGATCCTAAGCCAAACCCCCAGTGGAGCCTCTTTTTATTCCACACTGTCGTCGTTAGATGTCATCATTTTGCCGTAAGCATACCGTATCCCAGCGGCATACCACTTTATTCAGACTTCTGCATTCATGTCGTAATACTTGTAAATAAAAACAAATGAGCAGGAAAGATTATATCAAATCACTATCTCTCTTTTATCATTAACCTGGGAGTTTTCCACGCGGATATCTTATGATGTTGTTCAGCGTGTTATGACACGATGAATGGACTTTTGCGCTGTGACGTCATACTCAAAAGCAACCATTTCTCTTCGATCAAGCTTCAGTATTTGCGTTGGTAACGAGCCGTTGCTATTAACTCTTGCTACTTGACATGCCGAGAAGAAAATGAAAATCTATTTTTCTTTCTTTAGCTAGACTGTGACGAGATTTTAATTTGCCTTTGTGACTCGGGCGTTTCACGTAAGTCTCATCACAAAAGGAGATATTGAGAATGCTGTTTAACTTCAATCTGTTCTACATGCTGGAGAACTTGTTAAAATTTTCTGGCTTAGAGAGACGCAAAAAGCACACTTACATGTATTCTTTATTATGTAATTCATGGAATGTAAAGATATCACAGCAAAATCACTTCTCATATCGTTGTTTAGAGTACAGACCACTTCCAGGTTTGATAAAGCTATGAGAGAGAGAGAGTTCCCTTTCATTTCATAAGACATTCTGAGTCATTATCGTATATTTCTTTCAAAATGGCGACAAATTAGGGGGAGGAGATCGAGTTGGTAAAAGGCTTAGGGTAGGCTATGTTTGCGACCTGTGGTAGCGCTCACTGTAGATTATGTTTTATGTTTCTGGAGGACTTATACTCAGTGTATAAGTTAACTTAAACACTGTAAAAATTTCTGGAGATTAACTGAACAAAACATAAATAAATACATAAAGAAAACAAAAAAGTGCACTTAATTTGTTTCAAAAATTGACCGGCAGCACTTTTCTGTTTCCTCTTTATATTTCTTTATTTTTTGTTCTCTAATTCTTCAACAGTTTACAGACATTTTTTACAGTGTAGGTGGTAGAATTGTCTTGGAGAAGGGCATCATGCTTTTAAGTTACGGCGCCGGGACGTCTGTCTCTGCAATTTCCAGTTACTTGTGTCCCGGCGCAAACAAACGCTGCTTGCACAAACACACGTAAGAAAATATTCCTTTTACACGCATGCGCTGTCTCGAAGAGCAACACCGGAAAAAATCAGAGACACGTGACACTTACTCGTCCTGTGCTACACCTGCGTAGCATACTCAACAGCCCAAGAGCCCCCTGTTTATCCTTACATCCGCTAAATGCGTATCTTTTTCCTACGCCTGTCCTGTGGCAATATTTACCAAGATGAATTTCATGTTAGGACATAACTGTGATCCAAATTGGATTTGGTGTCTAAAGTAAAGTTCAAATATCCCAGAGGTTGCGTATTCGGGGGCATAAATCGATGTAAAATTCCTGATCAGTTATTGCCTTTTCCTTCTTGACATTTGCATGTGAATCTGACGTGTTGAGTTTTAGCCTAATTTGGTTTTAAACTGACCTTTAAATTGTGGATATGTGAGTCGGGAATACCGGCAAGAAACTGCGTATCATCCGCGTGACATAATATATGGTCTATAAAGGCGTTTTACATGTGACAATGCACTATCTTCCGATCTAAATAAATCGGTTCAAGGAGGATTAGGTGTCCTAGAGTCAAGTTCATCAGACATTATCATGAGAATGAAACTAATAATTGTAAGATATATAATGTGCCCAAGCCCTTTGACACTGATAAGTGTTATCTCAAAGTCGGAAATGACGTCCGTTGGGGAACACTTACTAGGAGGAAGTTTTATGGAACAATTTTCGGACTTGAGCTTATCTTGACATATGTTTAACAGGCAAACTAAACCTGGCCTTCATTCACAGTTTTTCGGGTCGCACTTGTGATGGAAAGAGACCCTCTTGAGCAGGGAGTTGCCCAAAATTTCTTTTGAAACATCTGTACAGCTAGATATTACAAACTTCATCTTATTTCACTTCCCTTTCAATTATCTTCCATGATGTTTTGCAAAACATAAACACTGAATTTTGATAATAAATACATGAAGAAGTTATTCTTTAACAAATTAATAACAATGTGTTTTGTCAGTTGATTAAAAAGAGCCTTTCATGAAATAAGATACCGTCGTACACTAATTCAAATTGGGGTGACTGTCATTAGGACAAATAAGTGTATTTACAATTATTTGTCTTTATGTGGTAGGTTTACTATTTATTGTTGCTTCTATTCCAAGGTATACCTTTCAAAACGGGAGAGGGTGTCAAACTTTTTTTTCTTTTTTTTTCACCTAGCGCGAAAGGTTTTTACCGAAGCCATACCATTTTAGGAACACGACTGAGAATATAAATCCATATGAAAGTTATTTACTACGTAGGTTTTTTACAGACTGTTTTGAAAGACTGTGAGCAGTGAACACACATCTGGCCTTATAAAATTGGCATTGCCAGCACGAGACTATGACTCCTATGACTCCTATGACTGTCGAAAGAAATTTTTGCACCAGCAGACAGAACCGCTCATTAGTGAATACCGTCCTGACGAAACATCCCTTATGAAGGGTCAAAATGTCAAATTTTAGGCCTAAATTCCTCCGTGCGGGAAAGAACGACAATTTATCGTTTTCAGCCCACATTTTCATTCGACCGTAATTTCCAGTCTTCCTCAATTTTTAACTTCGTCCAGTGGTTTTTCAATTCAATTGTCATGATCCCCTCGCCCAAAAAATAAATGAAGGCAATTTTAGTACCCGAAATCCTACTAGTGCGTTAAAGGGCGGGAGACACTTCAGTTCAGGGGAGGGTCGTATTTACCCGCTCACCTCCCTAGCGTTTGCACTGCCTCTACGACATGTGGACAATATGCCAAACTAAGTCCGTAACCAATGGGAGGGTGGGGCACGGGGCGACGCTCCCTAGAAAAATTTTCGCCTCCAATAAAAGAGAATTACCATTGCCTTAATACATTTTCGTATAGCTCGCCCTCCATCGACAAATTTTCTCCCCCTCCCCAGCTGTATCTCCCCTGCAATCCCTTGATTTGCCTGCATCAATCACTTCTTCGTGTGTGCTCGTTTTGCGAGATTTACGACTGACACATCTGGGAACTTCAAAATTCAAGGTCTTCTCCCGTAGGTCATATGCATCTTCGCTCCCTTACAATTTGATGCAAATTGCTCAAGTACAGGCCTGTACTAACTTGTTTTTCACATTTAATCGAATAGTTTTAAGCTTAGCTAATTCGACCGTCTTAGCATATAGGTAGAACTTCATCTTTCCAACCTAACTGTACAAACGCAAGTATAGACTGAACGAGAGGAACCCGAGTATAGTAACTACAAGTGGTCCTCACTGAGTTCACTGGGACTTTTGATTAGAAGCTTCGCTGTTTTTTCTTTCAATTTAAGCCCCTGTAGGGGGTGAAACGGAGAAACTTGATGTCAATGATCAATTACATTGACCTTTGGACTGACTAAACGTGTCAGACTAACAAATCTTGTTGTCTACTGATGCTCAATATGATGCTTACCGACCACTGTAAATCAACACAGCCAGTCCACAAAAGCAGTCATGTGTGTACCACCAATACTATAATTCTTCTTAATGTTCATTTTATGAAGGCAGTAACCCTGCAGTACCCTTACACTATTCCTGCTCATGTTAAGATATGCTGTATTCTTATCAGATATGGAGGCACAAATCTGCCGTATATTTCGCGCATTACATACAGAACCTGCGGCAAATTAGTCTGCAAGAGAGACCCTTGGGAAGTGAAAACCGGAAGTAGCATCTCCTGCCGATGGAAGAAGGACACTATTGATGATGCTGTTTCGAAGACAAGACTGAAATAAGCTTGCAACGATTTCTTCAATGCATTTGTTAGCTGGCCATAGCGTTATTGTAAAGGCCTGTATACACGAACAAAATTTGTAAAACATTCTCAAAACACTTCACTTGCAACAAACCCAAAACACGCTTGTTTTCGGTTTGTTGCACAG
>WURT03189304.1:0-10064 GCA_009936505.3 Holothuria glaberrima
TGGCCTAGTAGGGGAGATCTGATAGGGTGTAAGAAGGCTGATAGGTTACGGAATCGGCTAGAAGGAGCTGACACAGGCCAACACCTTCAAGTTGCTCAGAGTTAATGGTTGACAAGGACTGTATATGCAACAAGGTAAAAAGAAAATATAACCTCACAAATGGTATTAAAAAAGTACTGACAAATTTCTGGTTACTAACAATTTAAAAGAAAAATCAGCTCATGACAGTTATACCATGGGAAAGGAGTTGATCCTTGGAGTTGTATTTAGCAGATGATCAATTGGAGAACACTGGAAGCATGGTAATGATAGCATCATGGAAGCATTGAAATGGGCTAGTGGTTATGACACAAACATTTAATAGTAACAGATATCACTGGATTTACAGACTCTTGCATGAATGTCCCAAGTTTCAGATCAGGTCCGGAAGGTGGGAGATAAATGAGGCAAGAAGGGTATAAAGATTCCCAAACCACTGGTTAGTTTGGGGAATCTATTTCACTTATACTTAATACCTTCTCTATTTCATGTGTGGACAAGACCAGCACAGGTCTCTTAATGGGATGGCCAGAAATTTGTTTGTATGACTTGCAAGATCCCAGGTCTGTACCCTAGAGGCAAAGCAATCCTGGCCAAAGACACCATGGGTGAGATAGCATGAAAGGAAGAGAGGGTTTCTTCCAGGCTGCTGCTGTTGTGCTGTCTTCTAGAAGAATTCCCCCAAAAGAGGCTTTGGAGGCAGGGTGGGACCACAGGTTATGAGCTCTCACCATCTCAAAAACTTGTGCATTTGACTCTTTTAATTGCCTGACCCAGCTTGAAATGGTTGCCTTTGATGCTGGAAAGTAAGGTGCTCTTGGCAGGATGAACAGCCTATCTTAAGTTCTGAGGAAACCAGTGCAGGCAGTTAGAGCTCAAACTGGGCATGAGTATCTACCCTTGTCAAAGACCCCTGGAAAGGTCGTTCTGTGAGAATTCTGACTTGCCCACCTCAAATCTAATGAAACTGCCGTAAGTAGTCAAGACATGGAGGAAGCTTCTCCTCCTAGCTGAGGCTGTGGCGATTAGGGAAATGGTCTTGTGTGTATCAGGCATTCTGAAGATGAGTAGGAGAGTGGCTTGTAAGGATGGGCTATCAACTTTTGAGAATAGCATTAATGGATGAGGATGGGGCCTGGCATTTGGCTGGAGGAGATTGGTGTGACATCCCATTCATCAGCAGGTGGGAGACCTCATTGTCCCCTACAGTGGGAGGCCCTGGAACCCAGCCTCTTGATACAGTGTCTGCGACCATGTTCATTTTGCCTGCTAAATGGGTAACCCTGATGGATATGTTGATGGCTAAGCAATCCAGAATGAGTTAATATACTCTGCTGCACAAGATTTTGGACTTAGCACCCCTTTTTTTTGTTTAGATAAGTGACCACTGTTGAGACTCTTGGTTGCTAGATCCACCTTCCAATGTTGATAACTTTGCTCAACATTCCAACGTGAGGACATTTGATGGGAAGCTCTGTTTCTGCCTCTGTCCATTGCCCCTGAACTGCCTAGGGATCCCACAAGGCTCCCCACCTGGTGAGGGATGCACCTTTGAAATTTCAGCCATCTTCTTGTGGTGCTGTAGAGGTCTCCCCTGGTGTATATTGCATGGATATGCCCACCTAAATATGTGTGGTGTGACATCCTGCTTCACTCTTATCTGCTTAGAGATCACTTCCTCTAACATGCATATTTATTAGTCTGATTTTCCTTTGACATGGCTGCAATTTCATGACCTAATGCAGTTCTGTGACACAGATCTAAAAAGAGTGAAGTTCTGTGGTGTCATAGAAATACTGTGACAATTTACAAACCTCTTTGCTAGGTGTGAGAGTGCCATGCAGGCATGTAATATAAGCTTTTACAAGGTTGGATATTCACGCACGGTTTTGGGACATGCATGTTTGCAAGAAATATACTGTGAGCTGTTGCGAGTGTTACAAAGTACTATGAGTTTTTATTGGAGTTGTTCAATTTAAGTTCAGTACAAGTTGATATCACTTTCATCGACTCACAACATTACCTGCAAATGTGTGAACATAGGACAAGGACTTAGAACTCATTGGCTTAGCTTCAACCACCTTTCCCATTATACCCCCCCCCCCAAAAAACACACACACACATACACACACAAACCTCCCCTCCTGCAATTGAGACTTGTGTTTTTAACAAATCCCTCAAAATAAATAATTAATATGAATAGTATATTGTGCTGTAGATGAACAAGGTATAATCCATGTGGAATTAATGCAGTAAACATGAACTAATTTACAGAGTTATGAGTCATGAATCGAGTCACAACTTGCCAAACTGCCTGACTTGAAAAATTCTAGCCGATTTTCCCCCATTGAAATAACACAGTGACTCGAGTTGCTAAAGTGAGTGTAGTTGACTTGACTTGCCACAAAAAAGAGTGGCTTGGTTTCACCTCTGCTAATTTACTTTTTTTTTTTTTTTTCTTTTTTTGGTTTGTTTGTTTGTTTGTTTTTTTTTTTAATAGCTATACACAGGCTTGACCGGCTCACATCTGGCCTCCTAATCTTTGCAAGGTAAGATATCTTAGGTGCTCTATGAACATTTTGAAGTATTTAGGTAAAGATCAGACTTTACGTAGAAATGTATGTGTGTATAGTTCAATACATAAATATAATGACATTTCGATTTTTCTCAACACCAAGCATAAGCAAATGTGGAAGCAGTGTTATACTTTGGTGTTATACCATCTCAGTGTGGTTCACTTTACTATTCAAAAGTTTTCAGTTCATAGTTTGCTTCTAAATAAGAAAGTTAAGTCAGGTAGAGAACATAGACTGCCACGGAATAAAATAAAGAATATCCTAACTCAAACCAATCAAGGAGCAAAGCAGTTTCACAAATTTCAATAAAAGGCTTGAAGCTTTCATTGTTTGGGCAGGTAATATTTAGATCTTTTGGGTTCTCCACCATTCTAATAAATGATCCCATTATCCAGTCATGGAAGAGTCATAAGATATTAAAAATTGCTTCATATCAGCAGAAACTCAGAAAATATGTTGACCCTAAAAAGAACATTGTCTGTTATGTTTTGCTACATTTCCAAAGAGCATACCAAGCATATGAGATGTGAACACTTGCAATAGGTTAAAATGATTATTTTGGAATTTTTAAAAATCATCTTTAGAAAGTTTGTGTTATATAATGCTTGGAGCTCTGGTCCTACTATATTTTAGCACTGGTATTAATTCAAGTAGGAAGTGATTGAGGTTGCTGGTTGTAATGTTCATTCATGATCCAGATACTTCATCCATTGCTTAGGAACCTAGCACACATTTTCCAGATTAATAAGCCTTTCGGTTCCTAGCGTCACTGCAATTATAAACTCGTCCATAGCAAAAGTGTATGCAGTACTATAGGCTTGCTGGTCAGGGCACAGGTTCACAAAAACAAAAATATGTGTAACCAGCCAGGTAGGAGACAGATTTGCAACAATTACTTACACAGACTTTTGCAAAGTAACTTACTTTTTTAGAAATTATGTAAGAAATCGTGCAAAATTCACAAGTTTCACAAGGGTTTTAGTAAAGAACAAAAAGCTGTAGCAATGCACTATGAGGCATTCTAGCCATGTTAGGCATGCTATGGTCCATTAGTTGTGAAAGACTTAGTGAAGTGTGTGTAAGAACAGAACACCATGCATGTCATTCCAACAATTAAAGTCGATGTGATTGGCTTAAGATATGACAAAACAAGATACAATGAGAAACATGATTGGCTCTCATGAGTTTAGGGCTATTGTAGTAATGATGAATATCTTATGAGTGTGAGTGGGCTGTATGAATACCACCCAAGTTCTTTCACAGTGTTTTATGTATTTTGAGTGCCCAAAACCTTAAGCAATTCTTAATGAACATGGCCTCCAGCATTGAGGAGCTGGGTTTGTATTCCGAGGAGCCATTTTGAGTGCCTGCCATTGAAATCAGAGTGGGGCTGGGGTGAACAATATGCGAGGATTGCTGTGCTGGAGGGAAACAACATTAACTGCATGTGTTAGTACAGTATATTCTCTAATAAACGCCCGGGGGGAGATGCATTTTTGAAAAAGGGGACATTTATTTGAGGGTATATTTCACAGGTTGAAATTGCCATATACAGCACGAATATGCACCCAAGCAAACTAAGGGATGTCACATCCTCCAAACCTGTGCTAAGATGTATAATTTTCAATTTCTTTACTCAGCCTATAAGTGACCTTAATGTTAAGCTTAAGCCTGTAGAGTTGGCCTAGGCGTTGGCCTACTCAAATTTGTCAAAAATTGTTAAAAAATTACAGGGGGCATTTTATATTAGGGGGAGGGCATTCATTAGAGAATACATGGTATCTCCTCTAAGGTAGATATGATTGAAGATATAATCTGTGGAACCTATTTAAGGAGTATTTTCCTATTGATTCAATAATTTGACTGTGATAAGTGAGTTAAATGACTCTGTTTAGTCCTGTCACTAATTGAAACACCTGATTTCTGGGATGTTCTCTTCTATTGTTTAACTTATGACATCAAGTCCAAATAGGCAATCTTCATTCAGTACTAAACTTGTAAAAACCAACAAAAGGAAACAGTAATCCATTTATGACTAAAATAATTCATGTTATGCTGGGTATGTCTGTTACACTTTAAAGTGAATGTTGACAGTTGTGTTGGTGAATGCTTAAACTGAACACATATAGATTGATTGGTTGATTGATTAATTGATTGCCTTTAGTATTAACATTTTCTGATACTTTTCAGAACCAAGGCTGCCTCTCAAAAGATTGATGCCTATGTGAGGGAAAGAAAAGTGAAGAAGACATATATATGCAAGGTTGTTGGTGAATTTCCAAGGTAGAGGCAAGAAAATTAAGCTTCCATTCATTTTGTTTTGGTACTTATTAAATGTATGATTGCAATTTAAGCATAATTGGTCATAGGGGAAGACTTTTAGTGAGTATGTACTCATACACACTCTTTGGTACCTTTTCCTGTACTTGTGTTTGAGAGAATGGATTTATACTCAAACTTACAGATTTTTAAAGTTAGGCATTAGCAGTGATGCAAGGATTTACACTGATAGTCATGTAGAGAGGCAAACCATTGAACATTGCAGACTATCTTACTTCTTAAAAACCCTGTGTTAAAGATTTATTTAAAAAGTTATACACTTGTCTGTCTCAGTAGTAAATGAGGAAACTGACTTGTAGAGTACGTACAACGCCATGAGTAGTGGCGTAGCCAAGGTCTGCTCCCGGGGGAGTGGGGACACATGCAGTTTGTTCTGTGATCATCAGTCTGGAGAGGGGGCCTCCCCTTTGAAAATTTTTGGAAAAATTAAGTGTCCTTTCATGCAATCTGGTGCTACATATTCTGCCTTGGAAGTAACATTTGCGTTAAAAAATTCACTTATTTTAGGTACTTAAAAAAATACACACCAATGCTTTCTGTTCTATTTACAATTACACATACGATGAAAACGGATACTTTGTCAGGAGTCAGTTTCACACTCTTCCTTAACACTGTAATTCAGTTGACTGTATGTGACCATTAACTTGTTAAACTGTGCACCAGTAATATTGTTGCCTTGGCACAATAAAGCAACTCTCATTTTTGTGGACTCCACTCGAATCGGCTCCGAGTTTGAATTCGGGCTGAGACCATTCCCGGCCAATTCCAACTCTGTGACCTCCCATTCCAGGCCAATTCCGAGTCTGGCAAAAAACGAACTTGAGTCCGAAATTTAGTCAGAGTCTGGGACTCAGATGTAACAGCCCTGAAATTTTGTAATAATACCAGTGCTTAATAAAATGTTTCAGTTCAAATGCAAACTTATCCATTGTCATAAGTCACAAATTTTGCTGAAGTGAATACAAGTCCACTCTTGATACAGGTCTTTTGAGTAGGGATGCACCGGATATCCGGTCCGGCCGGATTATCCGGCCGGATAATGAAAAAATATCCGGTTCCGGTTCCGGCCGGATCTTTGAAGAAATCCAGCCGGATTTTTCTCAAATTCTAGCCTGAATTAACTTCATTATCAAAAGATAGAGGTTATTTCACAGATTAATTTAAAACCTTTCCAAAAGTTTTCTGGCCATGTAACATACAGTAGCAGGAAATTGTCTCATTAAGGTGTTGTGTAGGTAATTGTGGCACTGACACTGACATTCAAGTTAGCCTACAGTATGTCCACTTTTATCACAGGACCAACAATTGTGAATGTTATAATGTATGAATACTAACTGTATCAGTTACTTAATTAACTGGTATCACAGTCTCTGTCAATTATCTCTAGACAATATGCACAAACTGAGTCACATTCATCAGAGCATTTAAAATTTACAATAACTGTCAGTGTGAACAATTAAACTGATTTCCTTGTTTAAAAGAACTTTGCAGTATATCGAGTAAATCTTACTTTGTTAATTTTCTGTCTGCATTACTTTAGTCTAAACCCTACAAAATAACATCAGCTTAGTTTCCTACAGTGAGACCCACTGTAACACTATCATGAAGTCAACCACCGTCCTCTGCCTTGACACCCCTAACCCCAGGCCCTAAGTGCTATTTTTTAATGTTTCTCTTTAAAAGTGAAAAAAATCCGGTTCCGGCCGGATTTGAAATACTATCCGGCAAAATCCGGTTCCGGCCAGAACCAAAAATTTGGATCGGGTGCATCCCTACTTTTGAGTAGATTATTACAACATGTTACATGTTCGTTTTACTACTTACTATTTCTGCAGATTTATGAAAGTTTAGTAATCAGATGAAGTGAATTATTACTAATAAGCAAGATGATTTTGCCTCAGGCACATGTTATTTGAGAGATTGAGAAGGTACCATTGTAAGGATGCTTTCTGATCATTTCTCTTTTATTAATAAGTTTTCTCTGCACACTTCTGTAGTTCTTAGCATTATTTGACTTTTAATATATTTCTTCTGGAGAATTGATCCTTTCCTGGTATAACTCTGAGTGATGGGAGGACCAGACATTAACACAGTCCTATTAGGTATTGAAGAGACAGCTGTGATCAAAAAATTTTGAAAAAAAAAGAAAAATGGCACTGGCCAACATGATATTTCAGAACATATACACACGTATACATAAACATGGACTCACAACTTCAGAAAAACGCACCCATAAAATTGTACTTATTATAAAGGTTTGTCTCGTAAGAGCTGATACCTTTTAATAATAACCATAAAGTACAGTAGAAAGGTTCTTATGTGATATTTTGCTCCTTGGGAGAGAAAGTGATTGTAATCTCTAGTGAACTTAACAAGGTCATCTTCACTCCTTTTGCATTGACTTTGTGAAGTATGGTTCTATGTCTCTGACCTTGTTTACAAAAAATATTTTGATTAGCACACAGCTAGATTCTTCCATAATTTCAGTCTCAGAAATATTCATAGTCTTTATTTTAATAGTTTCTGTCATTTCAGGGCAAGCAAAACATCAGGGCAAGTTATTTGTGGATGCTACTTGTCTATCTGGGCAAGTTGTTATCTAAGTCAATGTATAGCCCTGGTCAAGTTAGGCAAACGTGATTAGCTGTTGTATGAAGCGGTTCATTGTTAGGGCAAGCTATGTTGAGACATATCCCTGCTCAGTAAAAGTGGTTATCAAATTAGAAATGATTGTCAATTGGCATTTTGAGGTAGAAAATTCATTTTATTCAACTTGATTCTTGCAATTTGAAGTACGTTTTTAATATGAATCAAAATGAGACCTCTTACTTTTGATTTAGTGATTGCAAGATGTTTGCATATTTATTGATAATTTTGCTATTGGGTTTCATATGCAGCCTCTCCAATTTAAATTAGTATACTTTTCATGGGTATCCTTTCTTAATCATTGGACAATATTTTTGAAACTGTATTAACTTTATTATGCAATGTACAGACACATCATAAAAAAATACTTTTAAGGGAAAGAAGAAGGGATAGATCTGTAAGATTAAAGGGAAATATTGTGTTTGTTTTCAGAAAATTTGCATATTTTTTAAATAATAATAATTCAGGGCCTTAAAGGGCAGTTGTTTTATGATGCTATAAAGCGGCCACGAATGTGGAGGAAGTCAATGGCTCATGAATTACAACGTTATGTTGGGTGGCAGCCAATTCAACAATTTACATCAAATTTGGTTTCTTTTCAAAGGCCAGTTATTACAAGTTAGTACCAATGTTAATAGGTACAAATTGATAGACCATTCAAAATAAGACAGTAGGTTAGTTTTCGTTTCAAAAAAATAAGTTTCGCACAGGAAGAAATTTGGTTATTTGTTGCATAACAGTAATTTGTTCACCCAAACTTTCAAAAATTCAAATGATGCAACATCTCGTACTCTTGTGACGCATAATATTTTGAGGAGATAAAACTATTGCTAGAGTTTAATGGTGAGACTGAAGGGTTTAATAATGATTTAAGGTGTTTTCTTTTATGCCATGTTGGCACATTGTAAATATATTTCCCTTAAAGGAGCTTATTGAGTTGGGTTCATAAAATTCATGACTTATGTCACACCTGTTGAGATTTACTTACATCTTGTTGGTAAATGGTCAAACTAAGAGATTCTGTACATTTGACCTACACCTGAAACAGCAATGATAGGGTAATTAGGGGTTGAAATCATTTATTACAAATTCATGACCAGACAATTTTTACCATTAGGTGTTAATCATATGCAAAACCTGATCACAAAAGCTACAATGTCTCACATTTTCAGTAGCATATATCAGATGTGATACATGAGTGGTGGGGCTAATTATTTACATTAATTGTCATGCAATGATTTCTTTCAAACTTGTCACAAAATGATCGATACCAACACAATGAGCCCCTTTAAGCTATTGGTCCTTTAAAGTATAAAACAGTGGGCAGAAAAAGTTGGGAGGCTCCTTCCCAGATAATTTGGATATTTAGAGTGGAATTTTGGCAATTGGATGGAAATTTACCTTCATTGAACATGAAAATAATCAAGGAATTTAGGGAAAAATTGACTTCATTCCCTTTGTTGCTTACAATAATTGTTAGGAGAGTTTGGGAGAGCATGGTGATCATAAAATGTATTGTTATGCTTAAACAGAGCCATCATTCCCCTTGTTTTGGACTTGTGAATTGTTTAGTAAATATAGATACTTTGTCTCCTAAACTAGCCTAAATGTCATTGTCTATGATATCAGTACATCAAAGATGGCTACATCAAAGTGATGTTGATAGAATGGGCCAAATGTGTTGTATTTTTCACATTAATTATCAATAATAGTAACATATTGTTGTATTGCTTGTACATAAAATGTAGTAACAACAACAACAACAACAACAACAACAACAACAACAACAACAACAACAACAACAACAACAACAGCAATAACCACAACAACAATAACTGGCTTTTAGAATGCTATTCACATATCAAGGTTATGTACCATACAGTGTTCTAGCTAGAACACATTTAGTGCCTGGTGGCAGTTGGTTTACGAAATACTATCCTGGGGGAGGAGTCTATGGGGAGGGTGCCCCTTCCGTTAGAGAAAATTTTGTATTTTTAAGGGGGCTTAGATTCAAAATGGTGCTACCTTTTGCAATTTTTGACCTAGTTATATGTGTAATTTCATTCAGTTTTTTAGTTGATATTAAGTTTGTGGAAAATCTGTGCTGGGGGGAAAGTGCATTTGACCGTGATTACTGGGCGCAAATAAGGAGTGCTGGGCGGCCCCGCCCGGTGCCGCCCACAGTAGCTAGAACCCTGGTACCATAGCATTTGCAGAACAGTACAAGTATATATAGTCTTTTTCAAAACTTTGCTTATACACGTATCTTGAATTACCATTACATTGTAGTATGTTGATTGATTTCAGCATTGCCTGTTGTTAATAATACCATTTTTGGTTTCCATGAAAAAAGAAACCTATGTGGTCATGATGGCATGTGTATGTATGTGTGTTTGTGACACTTCTTGTTTACACAATATCGCAAGAAGGGAAACTCTGAACATTCTCAAACTTGGTAGGTAG
>WURT03189315.1:0-10063 GCA_009936505.3 Holothuria glaberrima
GATTAGTACACCCCTGCCTCGTTAACCTCTGGGCACTAGTCGAAAAGAGAAGGCGAATCTCGCCGGTGTTCATCCACTCTCATTCTGGTATAGGGTTGTTAATGAGCCAATTGGCTTCCTGACCCTCAAACGTTAAACTTAAACTTAAATGCATGGCCTTATCCGGCCGAATGATTGCCAGTATATTGTAAGTCATGCTGGACTTTAACACTCTTGTGGTTGGTTGTAACCGTCGGGTTAATACTCTCACAAAGAGGTTTTACGGGGGGGGGGGTATGGGGATCAGCACCCCAGTCTTTCAACAAAACAGATGTCAATTACGTTCTGCGCAATGAGCGCCGACGTCAGGAAGCTTCCATACTTTTTTAGGGCTAGATTTAGGTCATAAGTGTTTACCAGTTGGGAAAAAATGCAAGCCAAAAACTTCCAAACCTCCTGTGAATGTACTTCTATATGTATATGCTTTCACACATTCTAACCAATAAGCCAATTAAACCAAGACCAAGGCCATATAAATGGTTTGTCGTAGTTGAATAGAACGAAGTCAAATTTATATCTGTAGATAGCCTTACTCAGAACCCAGTTGCTAACTTGTTGAAAGTATTTTGCTTTTCTGGCTGGATCCGAACTGTTAGTATTGTGATTTGGTTCATGATAGATGGTAAGGCGATCTCGGGCTTCTTGCATAAAGTGATCAAAAATATACTGAGTATCTCTTTTCGACGTTTCTAGGCGACCAATGAAATCATACTCGACATCACAAGGCAAACATAAATAATAAGCCGGTGCCCAATGTTCCGCGATTTTTTTGGCCTCGAGAGGTTGTTCCATGATAAACTTCAAAAAATCCTCAAATTGGTATTCTCCGAAAGGAAATCTCCTCTTATTTACCGCCTTATCTAGAAATAGTGATAACAACCTTTCCATTGGCTCTCGTACAAATAAAAACTTTTTATAGGTTTTTAAACGTTTTGAGCCTCCGTCTCATTGTGTTTTTTCAGTGATTTCACCTTTTCGTTAAAGAGACGGTGGACATCCTCGATTTCTACACTAGGGCTAGTGATGTGACCGGTAACAGTTAACAAAATACGTTTCCATACAGTGCATCCATTTTTGGGAACGTAACAGAAAATAAGGCTGCTGTTTTCTATAGAGTACAAATGATGGAGCCTATGTTTTTGACCTCTTCTCAAGTTTCCTTCTTAGGATAAAAACTCTTAGAATTGCGGACGCAAGCACGTTTGGTAATCAGTTTTCTATATCTCTGGATGGACTCTTGGCACGGGATATCACAGTCCGTCTGAAAAGAACAACAAAGATTTAGACATTAAGTTAAATAGTCTCAAAATTCTATTTTTTAATATTGCAGGGTTTTATTGTAAAATGGTATATTGTTTCATTATACGACCTCAATATGTTAATATTTTCACACAAAGAAATAAAAGATAAGATTGACATTCCACATCATGATATTCAAATATTTCACCGTAAAAATATTTAAATATTAAGTCACGTGATCACAATGTGTTAATATTTTGACAGAAAGATACGGTATTGAGATTTGACATCCTGGAACTTGATATTTCAAGTTTAGCGTAAAATAATTCAATATCATGTTCAGTGATCTAAAAATGTTAATATTACATATTAAATATTACGCTCTACATTAAAAATTGACCGAAATGACAAGATCTCGAATGTGAATTTGTATGCATCGTTCTGTCACGAAATAAACATATTATGATCCTATAATTATTTTTTTTTTAGTTTTTTACCCCAAAATAATAAGGCTTTAATGTTTCGAAGTTTAATATTTTGATATCTCACTATTGTAGTATCAAGATATTGAAATCCTGTAATATCATATTTAATATTTTATACCAAACGATTCAGATATTCACTTCTGGGCTGGCAATAGCTTGATATCTTTCTGACACTATGTTTAAATCTTGAGATCTAGTTACTTCATATAAAAGGTATTTTACGCTAAATTATTGAGACAACAAGATCTCGGATGTCAACACATCATTATCATACTATCACGATAGTAAAATATTGAGAAGCTGTAAAATATTGAGCTAACAAGATCTTGGATGTTAACATCTAATAGTTATCTTACGTAGTTAAGTCCGGATACTCGCATAACATCTCAATATATGCTCGACACCTTAAAAGATTTCGTAGGTATTGGATTTCCTATGCTTTGTAAGTTGCATTTAATCATTTTCTATTTCAGATCAAAATGTTTTTGAAATTTTGGTAAAGTTAAAGAATGAAACTTACAAGAATTTTATTGGGTTAAGTCACTTTGCACTGAGAAGTAGGACTCTAATGTATATACTTTACAAGCTCCCAAACTGCATTATTCATACCGTACACAAGTATTTGTAGTAAACTAGTTAACAATGTTTCGATAATTAAAGTTAGACCGTACGACAATTAAAATTGAATACCTAGTAGTCTGAACAAAGTCATGGTAATTCTGCATGTAATGAAAGAGATACACCGCTTTTTAATGGATGAGATACCTGCATAAAAGTATGTATATATATATATATACGTGTACATATATATATATATATATATATCTTCTGAAAGACAAGTGTTTTCTTATCCATATATGCTTAGAAGAGTACGATAGCGTCAACCGCTTCCCAAAAGTGTGGGTGGGAGGGTGGGCAAGTGTGTGTGTGTGGGGGGGGGGGTGGGTTGGGCATGACCTTCATGACCTTCACCAAAATTGCTTCAAGTCAGAATCTCGAGGCCGGAGAAGGGAGGGGTACGGGGTTCACTAATAGGGCCCTGGAAAAATTTGAAGGCCAGATTAACTGGGGTTTAATCTTTGGTATTTTCTCACAATATTCATCCATACCACCACTTTCAAGTTGATTTCATTGAAACTGTTATATTATAAGCTATCAAATCAAACATATTCTTATACTATTTTCTTTTGGGTTTGGGAAAGAGTGAGGGGAAGGGATGGGGGCAATCCACTTTCAAAAGTGGGGGGGGGTCATGTCCCCTTCCATCCTGTTTAAGCCTATGGATTGGCACCTACGCTTGAAACCGTGTTGCGAAAATGAAACCATCGATAGTCTCACTTAGTTACAAACTGTGACCAGGTGAGTACGCATATTCTACCTTGCCTTCGTGTTTAAGCCTATGTGAAGGTAACCTTAAAAGGTGCAAAACTCTGCATTTGTATTTAACAGTATACAAGCGGCATAGCATAGATCAAAGTACACCGCTGAACCAGTCGCCCTAACAACGTTATCCTGCCCACGGTGGATCATTAAGAGAAGGGACTATTCAAATATTTATTAGGATATGGACTACTGAATACAAAGAGCTTCATATTGATACATGGGCTGTTTGACACACTGACTTACGTTTAACACAAGTCACTCTTCTCGGTCTTCAGCCCATACGTAGCCAAAGTGGTGGGCCAGGGACGGAGGCCCTTGGCAAATCTCTCTACCCACAAGAAATTGAAAAGTGCAATTGCTTTATGTATTTAAAAGTTTATCTCGACCCCTTCTTCAACATATTTCGTCCCACCTCATCACTGGAAATAATCTGCCCCACTTAAGTACATGGTCTGAGCACCGGCGTAGGAAGCTGTTCAAGACTGAAGAGAGGGCTGAACCTTGTTTCAGATCGCCGTCCTGGGGGAGGGGTCTGAAATTTTTTTGATATTTTAGCGTCCTAAGTTGCAATTTGGTGCATCATTTTGGAAAAATTTTAAGGTAAATCAATGCAATTCGTTTTACTCATCTTACTCCTTCGGAAAATTTTAATATTTGGGGATCCTTAAATGCAATTTGGTGCATCGTTTTTTAAAAAAATTTCGGGTAAATTAATGCACATTTTAAACATTTCCAGTCCTTTGGAAAATTTTGATATTTAAGGGTCCTAAGTTGCAATTAGGTGCATCATTTTTGAAAAATTTTAAGGTAAATTACTGCAAAATTTCGACTTTTTTTAGTCCTTTGGAAAGTTTTCTGATATTTGTGGGTCCCAAGATGCAATTTGGTACATTATTTTGGACAAATGTAAAGGTAAATTACTGCACATTTTTAACATTCTTTAGCCCTTTGGAATTTTTTTTTTTATATTTGAGGGTCCTTAGATGCATTCTGGTGCATCATTTTAGACAAATGCTAAGGTAAATTACTGAAATTTTTTTACTTTTCCTAGCCCCTTGAAAATTTTGTTATATTTGTGGGCCCTTAGATGAAATTTGGTGCGTTATTTTGGGCAAATTTTAAGGTATATTACTGCAAATTTTTGATATTTCTAACAGAAGAGACGAATAACGGGTTTTCGTACTTCGAAAGTGGGGGGGGGGGGTAAAGCATGCTTCAGCCCCCCCTCAAATTTCAATGTCACTTCAATTTTTAATGCTAAGAAAAACAAATTCAGGCGAAAATTGCACTCGTCACAATGCAAAAATGACCAAAGAAGCACATTCGTCACTATGTCAATTTGAGATTCGTCAGCTCCCCGCTTCCTACGCCCTTGGGTCTAAGCTACCAGCTTGCTTTAGTCCGCTTTTATGTGTTTGTGTTTTTTTCATTTGACTGTTTGCACGAGGCTCCCAAAGGGCGGGTATCCTGTGCCCATATCCATGCCATACTGGTTAATCCAAAATACCTCTTCACTTCGGTCCACCTTCTTCAAACAAGACTGGTTTTCTCTGCTGTTGATATCCGTGTTGTTGGAAATTATACAGTCGTTGGACAAATAACTTCTTTGTTTCTTGTAATCCTCTGTTGGGCGTTAAGATGAAAACAATCGTTAACCAAATTATAGAAATGCATGAGCGGCAAAGGCGTAGGGGGCGGCGGTAGTGAGCTGGTTGCAGTGCCCAAAAAGATGTTTACCTTAAAATTAGGGCAACATGCCGCTATTTTTTTCGGGCACTACATGTGTTCATTTTCGGGCACACGTTATTAGATGTGAGTTAATCGCATTTTTCGGGCAAATCCGAACAGCTCCCCCTAATCAAATTGGGCTCCTAAGCCTATGATGGGTGCACGCGCCAAGAGACTGCAGTCCTGGACTTTCGGGCAAAACCGTTTTGCTCGGGGAGTTAAAAAAGAAAATTCAGACAATTTTCTCTGGTAATGCAGGTTTTGGGGCAAAAACGACTCAGCCAATCCAGAAAGAACCAGGGGAAGGAATCTTCCTGTCCGTAAGCCGTCTACGACCCGTGAGGCAATTCATAAATGTAGATCGATTCAGATTCACTTAAAATGTAGTTGTTAATAATCTTTTAGCTCACCGTTTACCCTACCTATACAATTTTCCGGATTTTAAAAAAATATGTGAAGAACTTTACAATAATATTTGTTTTCACTCTTTTTAGACAAATTTGTTACTACTGTACACTTCAATGCAGCTGTAGTCGTTTCCCCAGTGCGTAAATCTTTATGATCACGTCCATAGATCTGTAGACTAGCATGATTGCTCAAATATTCACCCTTTTTTCTCACATTGTAGCCTTCCTCTCCTCGTCAACCAATTTAATTAATTTTTAATAGAGATGATTTCAATTAGAAGATCCACCTGCCCAATGCAGAAAGATACGGTATATATTGCATACTTTTTAGGTAATTGCGTTCCTTTTTGCTCTTTTCTTTCTTTCTTTTTCCTTGCTTTTTCTTTTCTTTTCCCCCTTAATTTTTCCCTTTAATTTTTTTCTCCACGGGAGGAGGGGTTTCTACAGTAGACTTTCTAATCCGCTCCTGGATATAAGTATGGAAAGCAGTTAACAATAACAATACAAAAATCCTGATCCTGACCTTCTGAACATAATGCCAGTTTCACCCTACCTTGTTTTGGAAAATATCCTTGAATTCATATTCCATTGGGCTAAGGTCACTACGTACAGGGTATGAAATCATCCAAGCCATTTAACCCAGTTTCCGTAAAACAGCAGACATTAACTTTCTCATCTATACTGTAACTTCTGTTTATTGCGAATGGACTGTGGGTATTTATCCAATACAAATGAAACTAAACGGTTTGTACTGCAGGCAGGAACAGATCGGGGCCCCCGAAGACGGCATGGAACAAACATTAAAGCGTCACTATTCAGTGGCGTAATCAGAGGGGGACAGGGGGCTGGAGGCCCCAGTCAAATGTCTTACCCCCTGCTTGCCCCAAATGAAATTCAGAGGTAAAAAATGTTGGACAAAAATTGTGTAAGACAAAAATAAAAAATACGTAGCTGGAACTCACAACGCCAGAGAGACTGGAAAGTGCCATTTCCTGCAACCTGAGAAGCATTTTTATCAAAAAAATTTCTCTGTACTGTACGCTACACGCTAACTTGAGGTGGCGCTCAGCTTAGTGTCATTACTGCTTCCCCTCCTCCCCACTTCAACCTCCCCCCCAGTCCCCAGATGAAAAAGTCTGGTTACGCCACTGCCACTAATTTGTGCCACCTGATTTCGTGATCGAGTAAATATTGCGAGATGCACAAAATGAAAATATAGCCTGTCATGCTCACTTCTGAGAGCAAGGATGTTCTGCTGCAAGCTGCAAATTTCCAAACACAGCTTTACACACAGTGCAAGAAACGATCGGCTTCAAAGTAGCCAACAGACGGCCGTAAGATGTTTCTTCCCGTAGGTTCGGACATTTGCGCATGCTCAGCTAAAGCAAACTGCTTTCGAACGAATTTGTGAGAGGGATCAACGTGTTAGCCAAGCAGAGATTCTCAAAGGTGTTGTCGCTGCTACAATGCCAGAGGTAGCTTGTATCAGGCGCGGTTGCAGGGACGTATTTGGGGGTGGGGAGGGCTATGTTGCTATTGACCCTGGTGAAACCGGATAAAGAGAAGGCTCGTAGCCATGAACTCATGACATAGGTGGCACATTCGACAATGGTGTGCTCCGAAGAAATTTGTAACTAGTGTAATGATGATGGCTGCAGTTTGCGGGAACCACAGGGGATGATATCTCATGTCCTACACGGAAATCGGACATACGTATGAAATTTCCCCTTCCCAGCTCGCAGCAGTTCCCTCTTCTCTTGAGATACAAAGACGTGGAATTTGTGGAAAGTCCCACTTGTGTGATCGAAACAAGGCTATGGTCATGATGGTGCTTCTTCAGCTCCTCGAGCGTAGATGAAGAGTTGAGTGTTTTTTTTTTCGGACCGTGACGGAATCGTGCTGCCATTGGGTTACCATACTGTAAGGCCCTTATGTGATTCAGCTTATTTTTGGTGGTATCTAGATAGATGGAAAATCCCCGAAATATCTAAGACATTTATACGATGGGGACACTTAGCATGGAGCTTTGACCTGACCTCCGAATAACACTGAGAATACACCAAACTCTTCACAGCTCACAATTCACAGCAATCGTATCCTTTGGGCACAATTTTGCATAAAAAATTTGCAGCAAGGTGAAATATACAATCATCATGTGCGAAAAAGTATCTTTGGGATTGATTCGTGGTTTGAGCACATTCAAACTATAAAGTGATCACTGACAGGTTACGAATGTTGTTCGAAGTATTAATTCTCTAATTTGCTACATGAAAACACATTGATGCCCACTTTTAACTTTGGAAGTACATCTAGTTTGTACTAGAAAACTTCACTGATACTTTTGTTCTTATAATGTTCATAAGTGATACAACGTGGACTGTGAGGATTGCGAGCGAAGCGAGCCGAAATTTGGGGAAATACTTCTTTGCCCAAAGAAAAACTGCATGCATGCTCGACCAGGATGTTGCTTGGATATGCCAAGCGCCCTAACTGGGGATAGCTACTCTAAGCCTCGACAGATGCAATGGGTTGCCGAAAGGATGCCCAACTCGAAATATAAGGCGCTTGAAGCACGCACAAAAATGGGGTTATATTGAAAAAGATTCCATACTTTTGTTTTCGTTAAGAAAAGTTGATAACGTTTAGGTTTATATTGAAGAGTTTGCCCTACTTGGGAGCAAACCAAGAAATTTGATGGGGCGACTGCATGGTCGTCGTTGGAGATAATGTTCTTTATCTTCCCCGACGAAACTGAAAAATCTCTTTTCTTACAAAATATGTTTGCCACGATGGTGAGACTGAGGAAAGAATCTTCCAAAATGAAGAAAAAAAGAGGTAAGAATTTCGAACGATGCATTTTCGTGTTAATCTAGGAATCACGACTACACGCAGGAGCAATATTTGTGGAACCTTTAAGGTCAGATAACTGCAATATGTTTAAAATGGCGGGCGTTACCGCTGGAAAGGACTGAAGATGAAAGTGAGCGTAGCGCATTTTTTTTTTATTTATTTTTTTTTTTTTTGAAGTTACAGAACTTACTGCGAACGGGCCTGATAAAGAGCCATACCGGAATACTTTCTGAGCATATCTACCGTATGTCTTCACCACTACTAGCCTATATAAACAGTTTGCGCAATTTGCGAGGCTAGAAAAATTAACGGAGGGAGGGGCTACAGCCCCCTAGCTCATCCCGTAGAACCGTGCCTGGCCTGGTAGCGGCGAATTAGCCTGGATCTATTTAAATACGAGATAACACAAAGTTTTCGACAAATAAAACAGGGACAATAAAACTGTGTACCGGTTAATTCTTCTTCAAGATAATACTGTCTCTTTGCGTCATATGGGCTGAAAACTTATATTGGAACACCGTTAAGTTGCTGAAATCGGAGAAATCGTAAAAAAATGCCACTTTATGAATTGTCAAAATAACTGTGTAGTAGATGAAGTACGCTGGTATGTGGGTATTCGTAGTACTCGTTTTCAAATCGGTAAGTTTCACACTAAAAAAATCGCATGCCGAGGCACAAAACAAGACACAAATTCATGCAATTTCGCCAATCAAAGAGGTTTACATGGAAGGGCAATTGAATGGAGCCACTCAGATTCACGATATAGAGTTCTGAAGGTCAGGAGGTTGGTCAGTTAAGCTTTTTTTCTTTTCGGGGACGTAGCTCTTTTAGGGGTCGTTCATTCCCTCCCTCCCTCCCTCCCTCACTCCCTCCCTCCCTACTTCCCTACCTCCCTCCCTCCCTCACTCCCTCCCTTACTCACTCACTCACTCACTCACTGCACTCACTCACTGCACTCACTCACTCACTCACTCATTCATTCATTCATTCATTCATTCATTCAAATAACATTGATTGACTTGAGGGTGGACAAGTTCACAACAGGCTAACCTTACCCGAGGCACTCGTAAAACATTATTAAGTAAGAGGAATAAAATTAAAAATTTACAAAGTGCGACAAATATATACAAACAAATAAAAAGAAGAAAATGTAAACAATCAAAGTAGTGAAAGAGAAAATTCCAATAGTATACATAAAACATAAAATTTGAATCTTAATCTACCAACTAGGATTAGCGAATATAGCCTTTCACTCATTGATAATATGTTTGTCAAATTACCTGTCAACTTAATCACAATAAAATTTATGCTGGTAACTTGTACACTGACATCAGTGATCATCTTCGTAATTTCTGTATTATCAAAGGAAGCGATAACCAAAGTAACACAGAAAGACCGTTAATTAGATTTTACAATCAGCGCAACTTCGATCACTTTATTCAGGCTATGGAATTTATTGACAGAAGTTCTATATATAGCAATGCTGATGTCAAGGTTACTTATAATCAACTAAACAGTACTTTACATTTGAATCATACTCTTTATTTTCCTCTGAAAAGAATACCCGGAAAAAGGTTAAATGATAAGCCATGGATTACCCAAGGTATTAAAAAGTCGATTTCTCATAAAAAACATGTTGTATCGAAAGTATTTGAACAACCCTACTATCAACAACAAACTGAACATATCATCATAACGGTGTGTTCTCCATCGTATAATTCAATGTGCCCGAGCCTCGTATTACAGAAATATTTCATCATCCCGACAAACCAGCTCAAAGCATGCTTGGTCAGTTATTAATTCCTCAATTTAATTAAGGAAAGCAGAAACATCGTTTTAATATAAGCTTAGTCCACTGTGATGGAGTAAACTATTCTAATGATTGTGACATAGCTAATGCTTTAAATGACTTCTTTTCATCAGTAGGCCGTA
>WURT03189325.1:0-10063 GCA_009936505.3 Holothuria glaberrima
TTAATTTTAGGAGACACTTGGGAGGCGTCCCTAACTTACACATGCAAAGAAACTATCACACAAATTAGACCTAGCAAATTAGATAAAATATTTAGTTGAAAGCTCACCTGAAATGGTTGGTCAAACCATAAGCTTTACTAATACGATGGCTCAGGCCCACAACCAGGCTGAAGTCAGTGAATGAGTGGTCCATCCCTAAAATCAACCCTTTTTATTCCCGATCACAGCTAATGTTCCTCCTTGAAGTTTGTCAAGACCAAAACAGGAAGGTACAACATTACTTGGAACATCAAACAAACCTGCGCTCACACATAAGGTGTATCAACAGTTGAGTAACCATTATTTGGAAATACAACAAAGGCCCACTTGTCTCTCATAGACAGTCATCGCTTCATCACCCATTGTTTCGTAGTATAATGAGAATAACAACTTGACACAGCACTCACTAATCTGGCTCAACGTCACAAGAGGATTAGTTATCCTAGGAAAGGAGAATTAATCTCTAATGCATAGTCTCTAGTTGGAAGAGGAGGGCGGAAGTTGTGTTAGTCATACCTACCTGCTAAAGAGGAGGGCAAAAACCTCTTACTCACAACCACCTTAGAGTTGGTAGGGAGGCTAATGGCTAGTCCCTTGGGGAGGGGCATGTGTAGTTCACTGTGTACAGCTGCTGGGTACAGCTATATGGGGCAAATTAGTAGCCTGCTACACCTTTTTTGTATTATTTCAATGGTTGTCCACGTTTACAAGGTTCGTTATTTCTAGGGTTCAATGTTCCCAGGATTCCATGTTCCCGAGGTTCTTTGTTCCCAAGGTTCGATGTTCCCAGGGTTCGGTGTTCCCGAGGTTCAATGTTCATAGGCTTCGATGTTCCCAGGGTTCGATGTTCCCAAGCTTAACTGTAACTTGTAAATTGTTTGCAATTTTACTTTCCAAACGATCGTGATCGAAACGTACGTAGCCTAACTTCAGGCGCGCTTCGGGGGGGGGGGGGGCACACAGGGATACATACTTTTCCTTTTTGGCACCGTCCTCTTGAAGAAGTATGGTAACAAAGTATGCCCACGACGCTTTATCAAGCAGGTGAATCAGGTATGAAAAGACAAATTTCCGGCACCTACAAGGTATTTCATTCACTTTCCATGTCACAGCAAAATATTGCGATCTTCTGCTCACTGGCTCAGACTCCGCCTTCACAGAGACCCCTCATCTTTCAAACTCTGGACCGCGCCATATTATACAAGTAAATAAGGCATGTGACGAGTCAGTTTTGACGATATACTATGTATATCAAACCAAAATTTAAGTTCGCGCTCCGCGCCAATAAATGATGGCGCTACGCTAAAACAGTTTCTACCACAGATCACTGGTTAGAACTTCAAAAAGTGTGCCCCTGGATCCGCGCCTGAACAACATCGATCGATATTTTTACAATGTTGAGCTGATGAACCTGGCGAACAATAGGTTATGCCAAGGGTAACGTAAAGCACAACGTACTTAGACTAGGCATCAGAACGGCGTGGTATAAAACCAATAATGAATGCTTCGATCCGTGTATTGGCAATTTATTTTATCCTCTCAATCATTAAACTTGTTCCATTCAACTCATGACTTATTTGTCTCATTCCCATTGATTACTGTATTTTGTGTAATGACATAAAGTATTTTGTTCAAAACTGCACGTTATGGATTATCTAATGAAAGCCACAGTTGGTAACACTAAATATACGTAAAGATAGTGTACTGGTGTATGTAAATGAAAATGAAATACACAAAGTATGCCCCATGTACAGTTGAAAACAGAGGGTAACCGAAGTGAGTTACTGCACATTTTATACACATAGGCTATACACTATTTCCATATTATGCTAATCAA
The DNA here is from genome assembly GCA_009936505.3 of Holothuria glaberrima. Lineage (NCBI taxonomy): Eukaryota > Metazoa > Echinodermata > Holothuroidea > Aspidochirotida > Holothuriidae > Holothuria > Holothuria glaberrima. Next base: position 1,877 of record WURT03189325.1, read on the forward strand.
TAATTATGGTTACTTATCATAAGAATTAGACCCACTTCACGGAAATCATTAATCGTAATTGTATGAATAAAACAAAGAGCATATTAGTTAAAACATAAATAAAAAATAGCGTGAGTTGCTGCACATTGTCCACCTAGCCACTTTTAAGTCAAAATTATAACATAAATCCAAGCGGCTCTGGACCTCTTTCAACTGTCTAATGAAGGCCCAAAGAGATGGATGCCTCCCAATCATCCCATACTTCAGCTGACGGTGATAACCTGTAATCAAGTAACAGTACAAAGCAAACTATCAAGGGGTTTAATACGCCTGAATTTGATAGGTACATATTGGCAACTGCGCAGTTGATTCTTGAAGACTCAGCCATTCATATTTTATTCTCAGTTCAACTGAAGTATGGTACACAATTTTCAATGTAAAGAGCAGGGAAAAGGAACAAATACCCACGTTATTTCTAAACTATTGTGAGCCAGTAGTTGTGCCCCTGGCGTTAGCTAACATCCAAGTCCAGGTGCTATTAGTAATAACTCAGGTTGTCTAAGTAACAGTAAAGTGAAGGCTAAAAAGCCATTATAAACGTACACAGTAATTTGATTTAGGGGGCTGCAAAGACTTGCCCGAATAAATGTGACCTAAAAAAAGGGGGCCAGTATGTTTAACAATTTTTTTTCCATATTGGTAACTTTTTTCGGGAACGTAGTTACGACATGCACACGAGCACAACTTTTTTGATTAAGTGGCCTACATGCTAAATGGTGCTATCCTTGGAAAAACTTTTGAACTGCACTATTACTTTAATAATGGTATAGAAATGGAGTGCAAACCATGACAAGTGCGCTCGAAGCACGCTGAAATTTTGCATGACAAGTTATTTTCTTGCATTGCATTCAGGATGTGCAACGAGACAGTTTCAATTCCCAACAAAACCCATCTGGAAATCACTAGGCGAGTCTTCTACCTGATAAATTGTACACAGCATTTAATTTTGCTGCTGTGCTTCTCCGGGAGTTGTTATCAGATGGTTGTTGATAATAAGGACAGCATTTAGGTAGGATCTGAAGCCGCTGCCTCGCGCGAAAATCTTGGTACTTTGAGAACCATTTGTGGTAGAACACAATTAAAATGAATGCATAAATCGGCCGAAAACAAACCTCACATACCCTTGCAGGAATACAGAATTAAAACCTTTGGAGGACATCAATGGCGGGGGGGGGGGGGCGTACGCACCAATTCCCCAGTGCCGGTGCCACTGAAACATGGAGTGTCGTGGCAATTGCGATTGAAGTGTGCCGAAATGTTGCATTAGAAATCATTTATTTCCATGACAGGCCTCGCAACGAGACATCTTCAATTTCCTAAAAATGCATTTGCTAATAACAAGGTGAGTCTGCTGCCTGGTAATCCAATAAAACTTTCATGATTTTTCAAAAGGACAGGGATGCAAACAGGATGTATCTGCTTTGCATTCTCGAATCCTGTGCTCTTTCATAATCACACCCATCAGCATATGCACACGAACAATCAACACTGCGTAGGACATTCAACTGCATCCGATTAGGACATTAAAATGCATCCGATTGTGGAGTTTGTTCAAATGTGGGGATAATGAGGTTACCCTTTGCCACGACTGCCTCTGGGGCACCCTTTGGGCAACGTGCACCTGTATTTGCCCACTGCTTTTGTCGTGCTGCTGCCTTCAGGCGCGGTGTTGCCTTCGGGCGTGGTGTTGTCTTCGGGCGTGGTGTTGCCTTCGGATGTGGTTGCCTTTGGGAGGAAACCCCCCCCCCCAGTGCTGCTGGGTGTTGTTGGCTTTTGGGCTGGTTGGGTCATGGGTTGGACGTTGGGCTACATCCGGTTGTGGAGTTTTTAGTTTTGGGGTGGTTCTGTTTGTGGTTGTTGGAGTGATCGGTTGTTGTTTTGGGGTTTGGGTTTATTGGTGTGGAGTTGAACTGGGGTCGGGGCCCTGGCTGCGGTCGGCGGCCGATATTAGTGTTGGGGGTGGCCATTGGTGATGAATACAGCGGCGGTTTCTGTTTCTTAGTACTAAAAAAGACTCTTGCTGAATGCACATAGTATTTTGGTACTATGTATGTGATTCGACATGTTTTTGTTTGGTTTTCTGTATTCGATCGTGTCCGTTTCCATGCACGTAAAAAGCCCACTCCGGCCAATACATATGTAGATACCTTTGAGACGCTATTTATTATAAAGAGGTCAACGAAAAGTCCGCGGAGCGCGCGAAGATTTTGGTAATGGTGCTCCATGGTGCATAAAATAAACAATGAAACACGGAAACGTCTACGCACCAACTGTGTTAAAGCTCTTCTACATTATTTAAGTTTTTGCATTTTGTGATTTAAACTGATGGAATAATTGAAATGAAATGCAGCATTTCATATGCAGGAGAATTATTGTACTCGAGTACAAGTACGAGTACAGACATGTCGAGTACGAGTACGCGGATCCAGAGTACGAGTACAAGTACAGAGACCAGGTACTCGAGTACGATTACAGAAATTTGTACTCGCGTACGGACTCGTCTGGTTGTATTACCTGTTAAAAATCATAAATCAATATGATTACAAATCATACTCACTTTCAACTCGGTTGTTTGTACGTGTTTCCATGTCACGATCATATACGTTCCAAAGAGTGATGGGAAATTGCCCGTTGATATAATTGTTTGCCGCATAGTCAAAGAAGTAAGTAAGGGCTTGATACAGATTCATTAAGTGAGCAGTCGAATTTCTTGTTCTTAGCACATCGAAATTCATCCTCACAAGGGCTATAGGCAAATATCCTAACGCCATCAATTTTCTTACTACTTTCTTTAATCGAACATTTTGTCAATAGGCTCTGGCCAGACCAAGATCCTGTATATGCTTCCAAATGTTATTCGTAAAATGAGAATAATTTCTATGTCCGGGAATTCAGTTTCGGCTGCTGATATGATGGCTTGCTCGAAGTCACATGTCATGTTGGTTGGAAGCCATCTATGCCGAGAAACTCTCCTCACTTCTCTACGAATAACGATGAGTACTCTCCTGTAATGGGCCACGGTACAATGGATCATCAGTGCTGTATAAACAAGACATAAGGTGTAGCTTTTATATATGCCGATGATGTTGAAAACTTGAGTGTACTGCTCTGGACATGTCCGAAACATTGCGTCCATGAAAATGTGACGACATCGTCGCAGCACCCTCAGATTCTCCTCTGTGGCAAATATAGCTAGGCCCCACTCATTTTCTTTGTGCACGATGAACTGTTCATTATTCCAAGTTTCAGCCCATTGGCCGTTGATATGAACATCGTAAATGGAATCTGGTATTTCAGGGATCATACTATTACGTGAGCTGTGAAGTTGTGAGCGAACACTTTGGAATTGAGGCACTTGCGGCCGATCACCGCCTCCTTGACCAGCGACTCGCCGATGTTCATTGGCAATCTCGTTTTCGGACACTCGTTTGATTTGAATAGTTGGATCCCTAACAAGCTCGTTCTGACAACGTTCCACAAAAGTTCTTCTGTGTATTATGTCATCGTCTGGTGGGTGGTTGTGTTCTTCTTTTCCCCCGAATTCGAATATCTGGATTTTCTTCAGCTCTGTCAGACGTATTGGTAAAAAGCTTCGAATGACACGTGCGTCGCCAGCAACGCCAGATCATTTCAAACTGCTTCCGGTGATGAAGTTGTTATCAAAAGCCTTCTGAAGCCAGTATGCGACCACCGAGTTCACCCTGCATTATCCTTGTTCCATCCATGGCAAGAAAACTTGAAATGCAAATTATTTGACAGTGCTTGGGAACTCTCTAGTCTAGGCTATACTCTCTAACCCCATGTATCACGAATCGAACATTAGCCTAACATACACACCAAACGAATCTACTTTACAGCTAGAATAATATAGGCTCACCACATCAATTAGTACAGCACGTGGATGCATACCCCAATCAGGTATTTCCCATGTCATAGGTCAAAAAGTTACAAGAGCATAAAAGATATGGAATGCCAAAACAGACAAAAATACAGTACAACATTATGAAGTCCTTATTCATTATGTAGGATTGTAGTTAGTGAATTTATCAACACTAGCCTAGAGATCAGCGGCTTATGTGCAGCCTTACGGCACGCCATTATAACATCTAACCCCATAATCTATTCAAGTGGAAGCCTCTTCCACTTAACTAAAATAAAATTCTACTTCAGTAACTGATTTCATTCAGTTAATGGTAAAGTGGAATAGGAGACAGTATGCAATTTTTCTTTGGTGGAATTGTATTTCGCTTATTGGAAAAATAGAATTCCACTATTTTACTTAAGTGAAATTTTACTCTACTCAAGTGAAATGCAATTCCAGTTAAGTGGAATCCGCCGTCCATTTCACTTGAATATAATACAATACTACTTAATACGCAGACTATTTGTGGAATTGTATTTCACTTAAGTGGCATGGAGTTCAAGTTTGCCTACGTATTCGCGTCGCGACCGGTGAATTTGGGCGTTGTCTCACCCCCAAAGTTTGTCAGAGTGACGATAGTCGCAAAATCTGAAAAACCAGTTGGAATTTCTGATATCTCAGTCGTGGCACATTTTTCCGACTGTGTCTTTGTCAATTTTGTATACATTTTCCAACTAGATAAAGTGAGAATAATTCCAAACGTTATTTTCCTCACGTAAAATTGAATCAAAACTGTCCTTTGACAATCTTAATTAATGAAAAATTACAGCGCGATTAGCGCACATGCTTCACGGTTTGCATTCCATCTCACGACCATTAATAAGGTAATACATAAAACTATTATGATCACAATTCTTTCCGAAAAAAGAGATACATACCCAAACATCTGTAGGGGCCTCGTATCAATATGGGATCTTTTAATCTAATTTGTAGCATGATGTGGCAGGTTGAAATCACGCCTTTGCCGTTATATATTTTCCAAAAAAAAATTACCAAACGCTTCTCACGCACCCATTATCGGTATAGATGATGATTTTAGTACACTTACGACGAAAAAGCATTCTGAAGAGCCGTTATTAGTCCTTCACCCCTTTAGCTATATGCATAGCCGGATTTACCTTCGGGGCCGGTAACCTATCACACAAGGGGGGGGGGCACTTTTCAATAATTTGTGGTGACATTATGTGTAGTGAGACCAGGGAGCTGTGCGGAGCGTCACCACCATTGGTAGCCTACAAACAAATTTCGGCAAATACCGGCAGATTGCGGGAAATGCCACTTCCCAGGTCTTTTAAGTTGCATAAGACTTGTCTATCTTTCATGTTTTATAATTCCCCCCCCCCCACTCCCTCTCAAGAGGGGCAACTCACACACATTTATTTTGTTCAATTCGGTAGTACAATAATCTTCAATCAATAACCACACACAAAAGTTCGCTAGGTCATTCTGATGGTCGCCGCAGCATATGATGTATACATGCTCAAGAAAATCGATACCGCGAAATGTACCTTTCGGCGCAGGGTCATTACCCGTAGTCATGTTTATACAAAATTTAAAATGAAATGTGTAAACATTTACAATTATCGAAATACATTCATAATTCAGTGGTAGAGCTAGGAGGTGTGGTGAGAGGGGGAAGAATGGCATTTAGGGGAGTATTTTGCAAGTAGATACCTAACGCACCGACGGCACTACACCAGTGCTTCTCAAGCTTTTCTTTTTAATTTCCTACTGGGTTGAAAACTTTTTCCCATTCTTCCCCCTCCCCCCAATTAATTAAACAAAACTTAACATGTGAAAAATGCGAAAGTTCAATTCACAAAATGTTCACATAACTGTTGGGGTGCGTATCCACGATTTTGAACGAAAGGTTGTAGCAATGGGATTAATGCCTCACTTTGTGAAAGTGAAGATTAATGGAAAGAAGTCTCCGAACTAGAGGGCTGCGGGTCTCCTCTGGAAAATGATAAAATGAATCACTGCTTGACGCAATTGTAGCCTCACTCCTTATGACCAAGTTGCAGCTGGCTGCAACTGATGATGCAAAGGGATCCATGAAGGAGGGGAGGCTGGATTAGTCTGGGGTTTTCCGGGGCTATATCCTACAGAAAGTGAAAATGGGATAAGTAGTACTCGGAATACGAAGCCCGCCGAACAATAACTTTTTTGAGGAGTGTATAGCGAAAAAGGTAGAAAAAATACTAAGACCACTCTCAAGAGGGATATGGTTGCTCAAATCCCCCCCCCATGCCGCGTGTCTGTCCCATATTGCCAGAAATGGAACTTACATCTAAAAATTCTTAATTTTAGAACCTCCAAAATTTAAACTGATCATTGTGGTAAAAATTTGCTTTGAAAATGTCGAGGACACCGTGACCTTACCTCTTTTGCATACGGCCATGGGTAAAACTCAGTACATGAGTATGACTCACATACTATTCAAAATGGCAAAGACGGAAGTGTAGGTCCTCCTCTAAGAAAATTTTGATATAAATGACCGTCAGATGTGAACTTCTTGCTGTTGGAAATTAATGTACTCAGAATGCATTTTTATCTGTTTGTGTCACCGTTTAATTATTGTGTCAAGTGACAAGTCATTGACCCAACATAATGTGCCTGCCAATATGAACAAATCAAAAATAGACTATTCAATTCATTGATCGGAATCCAGAACTCCTCTCACAATCTCACATCCCCAGTTTACCCAAAGGCTTCTGTCACCTGACTGAGAAGCACTGATCTAACTGATCTAACCATAGATAATTAGCGCGTAGCGCTTAGAATATTCCAGGCTAAAAGTATCTCCTCGTTTTTCTTGTCGGAAATGAACCTTTCCGCTTGCTTAAGTGCAATAATGATCGCCTTTTGAGTATTTTGTCAATAAGACATCAAAAAGAACGCGATTACCGGTAGATCATGTTAATTGAATCAATGTCAATAGTACAGGAAATATGAAAAAGTACGAAGCCTCTAGGACATTCATGTATAACCATGTGTCAGTATTACTACAATATTATACCCTTTGACAAGTATATCATGCGTCATAACCCACATGACATGCCTAATATTAGCTTCCTTGGTAAATACCATCATTTATTAAAGTTCACCAAATTTTCTCCCACGCAGCGTTACAAGACTAGTGCCGCAGAGTCTGTATTTTGCAGGAAGGAAAGGTCAGGATTCTGGTCAAACTTAGAAGCAGATGTGAAAGCTAAGCTGTCAAGATGACGTGTTTATGGAAATTTTCGGGGCCCCATAAAGTCAAAATATCGGGTGATCCGTAACCTACAGGTTGCCTCGATTACTGAGTAAATCCGGCTATGGCTATACGTATCAGGGAGGTCTACTATCACCTTCCTGCACCTACACTCTTCCCTCCCGCCCATTTCCTTGCTGGAAGCTGTTCGTCCGGATTTATTTCAAAATTAGTAAAAATACGATAGCTGTAAAGTGCTTGGCGTCATATTCTATACTATCATTTGGACACTAGTGTACACAGGGGGAGGCCATTGGGCCATTGGGCCCCTCACTGATGCCGATTAGTTTTTAGTTCCAAAACATACGTCAGTTTTTAACACAAGTTTCACTTCAAAAGATATATATGTGACACTAGATTACATGTAAGGACACCTAAATTTTTAAAGGGGAGGCCCCTAGCCCAGACCGGCGATCACACAATACAACATGCTGCATTAGCCCCCGTGAGAGAAATCCTGGGTACGCCACTGTCTTTGGATGTCAGGTAATCAGCATCATGCCATTGTCCCCATTTTATATAATTGATCCAGAGCTTCCAGGAGGCCCTATACACAGGTATTTGCCAGTCTTATAGATGCCCTTTTACATTGCACAATGCAGGAAGGGAAAATTTTTGTAATAGTCCAAGAATTTTTGTGCTGTGACTCCACGCACGTGTTTTCCCGAATAGAAGACAGTAAAGTAGCCAAAAGGTGACTTCAAGAAGTTCGTTGACAACGTATTCTTTGCTTAGACAACTTACTCTCTTCTTTCACTTAACCAAAAATGAAAATTCACGAAATTATGGACATTTTTCAGCCACTGTGGTGCCAGCATGGGAGGCATGTGGACACGTGCCCCCCAATCGATTTCCGAATAATTTCCCGGAAATTTCAAACTTGGCCAAAAACACATTTAAAGGGAGAATGCAGTCACCCCAATAAAGAATTGTATAGTAGACTATCCTATTTCCTGAATGGCTCTTGAGA
>WURT03189347.1:0-10062 GCA_009936505.3 Holothuria glaberrima
TTGGATGATTAGCACTGCTTGAATCTTGACGGCCAGGTCAAAAAGTAAACAACAAGTCACGTGGTTTGATGACGTCGTGAAGAACTTCTATACCAAAGTTGTCAGATAAATTTATAGTTGCCGACTTGTATGCATCGTCTTGTAGGCACAAGACTAGTGTGTGGGTAGGGATGGCGGTCAGAAAGTAACACGGTAGTCTTGTTGAGCTCTTTTCGAAAATGTTTTTTGAAAAGCTTTTTGTCTCATTTTGAGCGGAACTCCAACTGGTGAGGGGAGGTGCGTCCGCATCCCCGCACCCCCCAGCCTACGCCCCTGCGTTAATACGTCTGTTTAACATAATTTGGTGTTACAAATTACATCTGTTGTTGACAATGAAGTCTGCTGTATTTCTTCTTTTCTGCTGCTAAGGGCTTTCGCTGTTGTAAAATTTAGATCAAGCTGTAAAATCATGTCTTTATTTCGCTATAGAAGAAGTCCTGTGGTGTGAGGTGTTCCGTTGTATGGAGCTCGGACGTGATTAATACTTAAGGAACAGAGCCGAGGTATGGATATGAACTATCTGATTTGGGTCCCCATAAGTAGAGAGAATCAAATTTTGACATTTATACTTTCCAAAACACTTTTATGTTACAACAAAACCTGAGACAGATTATTTTGGAGTTGAAAATGTGAAGGCTTAATGGTCCATTAAATTAGGCTACAGATCTGGCTGTTTTAAAAAAATTTTCCGATTTGAGACTGCAGTTATTACGCTGATGCACTTCTGCAAAAATGATGCAGTGTATTTCAGAGGTCCTTGTGATGGATGTTAAAACGTGACACACCCTTAGCTGGGATCCAACCCACCGTGGTAGCCCAGTGATTTTTCTTGCCACTAGTTAATTAAATTTACCATGTTTACGATTCAACTTTCTTGGCATATTTAATTCATGCTTCCCATTTAAAACGGAGTAAGGTGATTCTTCTCCTGACATTACTAAAATCATAGTGGTGTAATATAACGTACCAATGCAATACCGGTATATTTCCTTAAAAAAGTTCAAAATTTTTTTTACTCCACTCTCTGAGAAAATGTCATTACGAGGATACGAAGCGATATGATAATATATATATATATATAGTTATATATATATTCATATATATATATATATATATATGAATATATATAGCTCCCGGAGATCATTGTGGAAAAAAGTTGACAACTCTTTGAAAATTATTTGTTCGGTGAGATAACATCTTCCGAGTTGGTATGGTGACATTTGGTCTCATTATACGTATTTCCAGGAGTTCAATAACTGTCTAGGAAACAAATCCTGGCCGGGTCATACCGAAGACTTTAAAAATGGAACCTACTGCCATTGTGCTTGGTTCTCAGCATAACCAATGAAGTAGGGAAAACAAGCCAGTGAGCCACAACTGGAAAAAAGGCCGTGGCCGGCTCGACTTAAACCAATTGGTTAGAAGCTGGGCCGTAAAACCTCATCTAACCTAACCTAACCCAGGTCTTAAACATTACATACCATTGTAAAAGTCAGTCGTCATGGCTATATGAGAGACAAATTTAAGCTTCCTATAATGTTTAGCAGTTGCAGGAACCATGAATTTCAATATCGGAAATGAGGTCGTCGAAACATTCCTTCGGCTCGTTAATCTGGGAGGCCCTAGGGAGCTTTGAATTATTATGGGATGGCCCTTTGTTCAACAGTAATGAAATGACTTTCTTGAAATCCTGTAGTTACTCAAACCATCAGTTTCACGAATAAATCGTCGCAATGAATTATCATCTATCTTCTGGCTAACAAAGATCATGTTACATATATGTAGTTAGCCAGCTCCTACTTGTAATCAGGGAGTTGTTAGGAACTCCCTGCTGTAACTTAACTAACAATAAAATCATTTAGGTTATCAGTAGCTAATTAAGCGTGACTTTGCTGGTCAGTGAATTATGTGTCACCTCCCGGGTGTCTACAAAACTAAGACCTAAGACCTAAGATCTAAGACCTAAGACCCCACCAACTATAAAACTAAGACCCCACCAACTACAAAACTAAGACCTAAGACCCCACCAACTATAAAACTAAGACCCCACTAACTACAAAACTAAGATCTAAGACCCTACCAACTATAAAACTAAGACCCCACCAACTACAAAACTACGACCTAAGACCCTACCAACTACAAAACTAAGACCTAAGACCCCACCAACTATAAAACTAAGACCCTACCAACTACAAAACTACGACCTAAGACCCTACCAACTATAAAACTAAGACCCCACCAACTACAAAACTAAGATCTAAGACCCTACCAACTATAAAACTAAGACCCCACCAACTAGATCTTAGGTCTTAGGTCTTAGTTTTGTAGATACCCGTCACCTCCCTTGCAGAATGTAATACACATGTTTGATTTACTATGGGCAGAAAAGGAACACGTTTATGACGCATCGATTGTAAGCCTTGAAGGCTATGTGCACTCCACAATAACAGTCATAAACCCTTTATCAGCCCGATCTAAAATTGAAAATCTTATTGCCTACAAGCTTGGACAAAACTGTTGGAACACCTCCTACCGTTATACCATATGCAGTGTGATGTCGTATTAACAAGACTGGCGAAAAATTGCTTGCTTGCATATAAGGTTCCGTGGCTATAGCCGTCTTATGTAAAGATAAAATTCAGATTCAGATTTACTTTACATATGTTTGGTTGTAGGATACAGACATTCATGACCGTACGGGACTGTTTTTCTCAGGGAGGGAAGTGATTTTGGCCCGACTCCAGACCTCACCCCAGGGCGAATTTTCCTCCCGACTGAGACAAAACATCTGCCAAATTAAGTCAGGTTTCTGACATGGGGGCTGTCGCTCGAGCTCCAGACCCGTACCGCCATGCAAACATTCATATTATATTTGCAGAATAGATCATTCACTGGACACTAGAAAAACATTAAATGTTTATAAAGCTAGTGACCATGGAAAATAATAACAACAAATGAAAGTAATTTGAAAACTAAATTATAGGAAACTTTAAAGTCTGTATTTACAGCAGGAACACAGGTGAGAGGAAGATAGGGAGGAGATAGAACAAATGACTACCGGTATTTAAGAATTATAGCAACTAATTTAATAAGTTTTCAAACATTTTTGGAATGAGCGTAATGACCTTTTGTCCTTGATATAAACAGGTAACTTTTGACAAAGTGTAGAACAATAATTATTGAGTTATGATTATAAAGTACCCTACAGAATTAAAGTGGAACGGTCGAAACTGGTTTCTGATGGTGACTATAATATGGGGGAGGGGTCTGAGAAATTTTTGAATTATTACGTGTCCTTAGATGCAGTCTGCCGCTGTTTGTTATTTTTGTCAATTTTTGAAGTAACTCACTACATGGCTCCCTCACAGTAACACTGTGGGCTAGTATCATAGAATGGGCGAATAGTTGTTTTGTTTTTTTAGTCTTCACTTTTCCATTTTTTTATTATTATTGTTTTTAATATTTGCTGAAAATGTTACAATAGATGCCGTACCTGCCGTAGCTTCTCCGACACATTTGAGAACCAGGGACGTCCGTTCACTGGTTCCTTGCCGAAAGGAAGTAGCGTACGAGAAGTTCTTTCATTCTTCCGGGCGGTTTCAGCAGGAAAGACCATGAGTACCGTTGAAGTACATGAAATATATTATGAGTAGCGTTACGTATCTAGACTATGAGAAATGAATTGATCGTGAGCAGGTGGGATGACAAATGAGAACGCACAACCATCTCTTCAAATTGAACTGCGTGCTGATTTATTTGCTGTAACTATCAGTCTCACCAATGATTCCCCTCAATAGAACGGTTCATCGTTAATAACAAACACAAAGGAAAAGCAAAATTAATAATAACATTTGGTCACACGGTAAGATGCAACATATTTGTTTGATTAATATCTCTGAAGTGACTGCTGATAAATAGGCCTATCAGACATTCATAAGAACCTTGCAAGATAAATACGTCGAGCGCCCTTACCTGCTCAGCGTTTGACGACATATAGTCCCACACAGAGATAACACTACAAGCTTCAAGTAACACTAAGTATGACGCGTAAACTAGGCTACTACTATGACTCGCTTACGCCAAACTTTAAGAATAATGTCATCGATACAACTTTGTTAGTGATAGATACTCCACTAGAGGCACAACAAAATAGTGAACGTACTCTTAATCACATGGCAAGTATTTCCGATTGCTGCAATTCTTCACGACGATTACGCACAAGGAAATTTTAAAATAACACGACGACAAACTCTTCTTGCGTCAACGTTCTACATATTGATCCGTTCTCCTAAGGTTGGCGGCGCTCTACAATTATTATTCCCGATACAGTGACGAAATTGGAAGAAATATGCCCCTAATATAAGGGTCATCCTGACAAAGATGTAGCAACGCCAAAGCATGAAAACGTATACATGTGCAGGTAGCAGAAAACCCACTCAAAAATTTGTGCCACGTGACTTGTACTTAAAAGGCCAACTTTTGTTCAACGACCAGCTACGAATGACCGAACGTAATAGAAAGTCTATTACATTTCAAGCCATCTTTGCAATATTCTCACAAATGCATAGTTGGAATGTTCACATGCGTTTTTTAAAGCAACGTCATGATGAAAAGCTACAAACCGTTACTGTGAATTTTATTGAATGTTTTGCGTCAAATTTTGAGCTTTGCAGCGGGATATGGATTCCAGTGCCTATTAGTGTTCACACATACCACTTGTGAACTTACTATACACAGGGAGATGGCAGCTCCCCGCCGTACATATTGTAGGCAGAGTTTACATCGCGTTTCTCTGTTGCCGGGATTGAAGAAAGTCATATGCACAGGTTAAGATACGGCTCAGAATTTTAACTGGTTTGGTCATATTCAGTTGATTGTATTTATCAGTCATTTGAAGAACTGATAAGTAAATGTCATAGTAAATCTTCCAAAACTAATGAGAGCCCGGTTTGACTTTTTTTCAAGTACATATTTCCCAAACATTTTAACTGTCCCGATTATTTTATTAGGGCCGTCATGTTGCCAAAAGAAACTATACAACATAAAGGTTACAGGGTACAACTCTGGGCTGTTACGTTACAGGATTTATGTTCAGCTTAACCCCTGCTTTCCGACGGAAATCTTTCTTTTCTCCTCACAACGGTTACCACAATACCAAGCATACGCGTACGGGACTCTTCCAATTTAGGGGGCAGAAAATTTTTCGCCCTAATCTCAAAAAATTGAGTTTCCCGAATTTCGTTGCAGCTTCAGGTGCTTAAAATAGACCACCAAACAACTACATGCACGCGAAGCGCGCGAAAATTCTTGCACATTTTTCTGTCAATTCGGGCAATCTTTTCCCTTTTACTTCATCTCTGCTGGAATTTTACCTATTCTGTTCCCGAATTTTTGTCGTTTCCTGCCCGAAATTTCGACCTCAGAAATTTTTTTGGGGGGTGGGGGCAATCTGCCTCCTTGCCTCCGTTTCGTACGCCTATGATACCAAGGTCAACTAGGATCAGTGACTTAATGTTAAAATGACAATGACAAAAAAGACACTCATTGCCTAGAACTCATTAATTTTTCATTGCCAGTCGTCGTGGGGAATGTGAAATTCGAAACTCGTTTTTCGTTACAATAAATCGCATGCGCGTTAACGTCATTAAGAATTTCTCCAAAGCTTACATTTCGAGTTTAATTCTTAGTGATGAGGAAATTTGTTAAAACAGAGATAAATGGTACAAGCTTGAACAACGTTTTAAACAATCGATGAATTAAAATCATAGGAAAGCAAAGAAGTCACAATATTTAAACCTTTATTTCCAGTTGTATGACTGAAAATCTTGATAAACCCCTTCCTTGTCGGGAGCGAACCCAACATCAACACATATCTTAACGATGGCCTTTGTTTCAAGATTACCTGGATAGGAAAGGAGAAAATAATCTTTAACGGGTTAAGTCAACACTTTCTAAACAGAAGGAACAAAAGAGACCTACCAATGAAAGCTTGATACCTGAAAGGGATTAAATCATTTTCAAGTACTGTACGTATTGCTTGACAGATTTGGTTGTTGTATCTCCTTTCTAATACCTGCGTGCTGCGCCTACAAATATTTGTATTTAATCTCTACGTTCCATCTTTATTTTAGAACCAGTTTCGAAACAAGCTGCTTCTTGACGTTGAGAGAAAGAACGGACCCGTGTCAGGGTTACTCTGACTGGGGTAAGCCTTTTCCCATAAGTAGCTTACGGAGGAAATGGTCAACAAGCTAAAAGAACGTGACCGCGAAGCAAACTGAAAGTTTGGTGATAGCGTAGGACCTGTAGCATACATTCTGAATAAGGTATATTCCGTATAAAAATATAATAAGCAAGGCAAATATGGTGTGAAAATAGCAGCCAATGGTCAAGGAGAGAGAAGGAATGTTTGAAATATCGCCCTAACCCTATAGTTTAGAAAGTTTTGCATGCAATGTACCAGAAGAAGGGACCCAATGCGCGCCCATCGAGTGTGACCAGCTATCCTTTATGAGAAATGTACAGCCTTATCATAATTCTATTATTTATGTCGCTAATGTATGCTACAACGTCAGTAATTTTGTAGATAGAACGAGGATAGAACAATTTTTCCGTTCCCTCCTCTCTTTCCCTTCAATTGGCCATGGCATTTCCGAGTGGATAATTGTCCATGTTGGTCATGCTTTTAATATAAAGACAATTTCAATAGGTGTGTTACTCAGTAGCTCTCTGAAGACTTTTTCCTGCATAGATTGCATCACAGCACATCTCTCGAACAGGGCATCATGTACTTCCTACTTAGTCTATATCACAACCTAAAGTGTCTTTCCCTTCAGAGCTCCCTCTTCTTTCCCTGATTGTGAGATGCTAAGTTTTAGGTTCTCCTTTGCATATATGCTATTTCGTTCCTTAATATACTATAATTCTACAAACGTCCTTCTTTCGAAGTGCCCTCTGTAATCATGCCTCGCTATCACCAAAGGTTGACGTGAAATTCTTAATTAGGGTTCTAATTAGGCGATACCTAAGGTTTAAAACCCTCTTCGAAATGGAATAAAGGATTCCGTTATTCAGCACTAAGAGAACCAACTTCCTCCAAAGATTTGCAAAACTGGGGGCTGAAATAAAAATATCCGGATTTTGTGTGTGCTAGGTTTTATCTTAACCCCCACCCCCACCCCGTCAAATTACTCAAAGAATGCCTTCAATCCCTCAACCGCTTCCTGTGCATATGAGAAGAAATCACACTCACTGTCTGGAAATTAAATACATAATCATACGTCATCCACTTATCAATAAAGGATTATAAATAAAAGACTATGAATTTAAAAATACCAACCCAACTTACCAAATGTGTGTGACAAATATGGTGACCTGTAAAATTATGGCAAAGGTGGACGAATATTGCGGCAAAAGTGGTTGCCACAATCTTATCTAAAATTAATGAAGATTGATAAAAAAAAAAGGTTGGTAGAAGGGTCGAGCGAAGTTTGATGGAAAATAGCCAGTAACTACCTAGTCGGCCGAAAGTCAGCTTTTGTTAATTAAAAACCTTCGGCAAAATATTAGGCCACAAACTTGGCAAAAGGTTCACCCGAATCTTGCCGAAGAATAGTCGTTTTATGATCAAAGACTTGGAGGGAAATCTTGTACTCAAAAAATATCAACAGCCTATTACGTCAGTTGAACAAACATTGCATGTACGCAGTGGTGGTAACAAGATATCAATGATGTGTAGGGGACAAGATGGGGGCAAGCAAAAAGCAAAACATTTTGTTTTGGGGTGGCAAATGTTATGTGTATGCATTTACTTTTAATGATTTAATGAAAGCTGTATACCTTGTCAGTTGAACTGTCAGGAGTTGTTATGTGGGGGGGGGGGGGTGGCACCATAGGAGATGATATTGTAATCCCACCCAAGACCAACCCATGAAGTCTGTGTAAATTGTGTTTATGCACTCTAAAAACAAAAGAGTGAATTAAGGGACCACTCCTAAGGTAGAGTGAATTTCACCCAGAGTGGAGTGAAAATTCACTCCAAATAGAGCGACACTTCATACACATGGAATGAAATACCGCTCTATTTGGAGTGAATTTTCACTCCACTCTGGGTGAAATTCACTCTTCCTTAGGAGTGGTCCCTTAATTCACTCTTTTTGAAGTGAATTTTACTCTTTTGTTTTTAGAGTGTGAGTACCTGCGGTAGTCAATACTTAAAAGTAAGAATTTTTTTAAAGATGCAAATTCTTCATGAGGTTTGAACTTGATCGGACTTAATTTGGTTTATGAGAAGTTCGCGCCAAACACTTATTGCGACATTTAGACCAACGTGAACTGTGACCTGTAAGTGATGTTTGACAGTTACTTTTAGCAACCACAAAGAAGTATTTTAAACTTTGTCTTATCCTCCTCGTTATACCTTGATTTTTAATGATTCAGTTATACCTATCTGCTGTAAATAATTTGAGAAATTTTAAAGCTGTTATTTTCCAGAATAACTGAAGTTTTATCGTTGTGCAGTTTTATAACTTGGAATTTGCTACAAATTCACTCCTTTGGAAAACAGTAACTTCCATATACTTGATATACGAGGATGATTTCGTCCACACAAATAAGATGTAAAGATGCAGTTTCTTGCACAAGATTAAATATTTTGTGATTCAATACTAAAACAGGATCCTCCCGTTGTTTAAGTAGCACACAGTGCAGCATTAAAATAACCAAAGTCGTTTGTCATTGTATAGCCTAAATTTATTTCCCGCCAGAAATATCGTAAGTCTGGAGAAGATCTTTTATTTATTTCCGTCAGATTATGAGTAAGTTTTTCTTAAGATCCTCTTCAAAAACAAATAAAAATTAGAACGAAACTAACAAATAATGTGGATTTTCTTTATGACTGTCTTCAGTTTTATCCTGCTGCTTCATGGTCCATTGCTGCTTTATAGTTGGGGTTTTAAATGCATGGATATTATCAGAGGTGGTGTCGGTGTCGTCGGGACTCCTCTCCACCTCAATGCGAACGGAACCAGTATATTTTCCCCAATTGTTGTTTGGTTGGTAATACACCTTTTTTCGTGTAAATTGTGCCCTTTTTAGCTCAGCTGAAAGCTGCAGCTGAGCTTTAGCTATCGTACGCGGCCGGTCTGTCACTTTTCGACATCGTGTTTAAATGCGTGGCATTTATTTATTCATAGATTTGATTGAAATTTAGCTGACGTGTAGGTGAGAGAAATATCTTAATGATGCAACCATTTTCGAAAAATATGAACGTTATTTGACCTCGAGAGAGGGTTTTGTTTGAAAACGTAAAATTCCCTTGTTATTTGTTCATTTGTTATCGTTATCATTTGATGACTCAAAAGAGCATTTTTTTCAAAAAAATTCTACGAATACTTTCACATTTAAATTTACAGAAAGTCAGACTCCCACTTGTTGTTGTTAACGTTTGGGGTTCAGAACAGTACTTTGTATACAAAGAAACTAGGTATAAAAGTATACTCTACACATATAAATGTATAGGACGTCTCGTGCTTAATGGTGTGGAAGTGTTTACGAAAAGTGCGGTATGTCGATTTTAGAACACCGTACGTGGACTACCCCGCAAAGCAGACTATGTTTGCTCTGCTCCTCGGCTTCCCAAACCAAGGATATGACTTATCAAGGAATATGCCGCATAGCCTGCTACGTGGGCGTAACTTGAACGTGTGGCGCGGATCTCATTCAAACGTTGGTTGGACGGTTACTCGAGAAGAAATGGCGTTAATTTAAGAAATTGGAGTAGCCAGGGGGGGGGGGTAGGGGAAGGGAGCAGGGGGAAGCGGGCAGAGTACCCTCCACAGAAATTTTAGGGACGGGATGGACCATGTCGAAAAAATGAAAGAGAGCAAGAAAAAACAAAAGAAAGGTGAGCAAAAAAAAAAAAAAAAAAAACGGCGAGAGGAGGGAGGGTTAGTTAGTTAGTTAGTTAGATGAGGTTTAACGGCCCAGTTTACAACCAATTGGTTCAAGTCGAGCCGGCCACGG
>WURT03189358.1:8884-23193 GCA_009936505.3 Holothuria glaberrima
ATCATCTGCAAGAGACCGTACATGATTGAAACCACGAAAGTTCTGAGGTAGCACTTCCATGTTGAAAATGTGGAAAGTAAACCTCGTGTAATATGTAAAAATTGCCTTTAAAGATCCATCTACCATTTAATTTAAGGTAGCAAAAGCTGCAAGATTCCATTGAAAGCTTTGAAAGTAGGAGGATGTATTCTACTAGCATTTATTACTAGTAGTAAGAACATGAAGCAACTACAGTTCTCAACCCAAGTCCTACAGTACATCATAACTGTAACCAAAGAATGGAAGGTGTAGAAGCTCAAACCTTTCCAATTTCAGTCCAAGAAAACTGTTGTTCCAAGAAAGTAATATCTTAAATGGCATTATGGTACATGTATTTTTCCATAAACCCCATTCAAATATGGAACCCAGTAATAGATGGGCTCAATATTGATGCCTTACTAAAAGCCAGCTTGTTTAATACTTATGAACAAGTAATCATGAACAAGGCCACTAAGGTCCCCCTTTTATTGATGGTCCCTGAGTGACTTAGAAATTTGGAAACTTTAAATGGTTATTAAATCAACAAAATTTCTGGCCATGTACATCTGTGACTCTTTGAAATACAGTGACAATGACACCCCCCTCAAGAGTACAGTACTTCCACAAGTTTTGGCACAAAACCTTGAATACACATGTAATCTACTAAGTTTCATGTAGATCCAACAATCTTTGCAAATTTGACCTCAAATGAACCCTAATGACCTCAAACTGACCTCCAAAATTTCTCGCACAATGTTGATAACATATTCTAAGTTTCACATAAATCAAACAAGAACTGCAAATTTGACCTCAAATGACCCCTGAAGACCTCAAAATGACCATCATATTTTTTGAACCAAATGGTAATTACATCTACCACCATTGGGAGAAATTCTAATTTAGGTTACAAAGTTACTACAAATCAATAATTTTGACCTCAAGTGATCCCTAGTGACCTGCAAATAACCCTCACATTATTTGGCACCTAATGGCGATAAACGTAAAGTTTGGATTCCGTCTAAATTACGATTTCAAACAACATCAGAATCAAAGATTTCTCCCTTTTGACCCATGATGACCTTAAATGACCTTGTATCAAAAAAATGTGTAAACCATGAAAGAAAAGGGCATCTTGAGAGAACAACTTAAATAAACATAACATGCTCGCTGAGAAAAGATACCAATTTTACATTTTCACAAAACCTGTATGAACTTGCACCATTTCCTGTTTGTTAAAAGCCTCCCCACATCCACTGATAACTGTGTTCATGTTTAATCAAAGTCATTAATTAATGTTTGAGAGCTCACTGAACAATTGTTCACAGACATGGTAGACAGATGGCTAGAGTGATAGTGACTAATTGCAGCCGCTCAAACAGCTATATATAGCTGGTTAGAGCTAAAAATGATGATTGCAAATAAAAAAAAAACATTTTCACCTGACCTCCAAACCTTTTCAGTTCTATTAAACCTGATTTTGATGTGACACTTAGGAAGAACATGATTTAATTCTTTGGGAAAAGTTGAGTCAAATACAACATACCCACATCCTGTTTGTTGAAAGTAACCAGAAATAGGTCAGTTAACTTATTAAACAGACTTATATTCTTGTCGAAAGTTCATACAAGGTGCCTGAAAGAATTATCCCCAAATGATAACCAGATTTACTAACTCTTGGTAGGATGAGTTTTTGTTTGTTTTGACAACAAGTCTTTCCTTTCAGACAGATTGGATCATTAAACACCTACCTACCACTTCCACTTGCAATTGGCCTTGGGATGCACACATGGTAATCTAATTACCTCATCCGAAATCAAATCACAGTTAAATTTGATTTGCTACCAACAACTTTTATGATATTACCCTACTTTTAAACAAAATGTCTTACAAAAGGAGGAATTAAAATAAAATTTGTTTTTGTTTCATTTCATATTAATGTTAAAAGAAAAACTATACCTAAAATATTTTGGGTTAATCTGCATTCATTTCTTATTCATGGTTTTCAAGAAAAATCAAATTTGAAGCATGCAAAGATGACATCATATGCTTACAGTGATCAAATAGTCTTTGTTTTTTTAATTTCACAATTCCACACTTAAGTTCCTCCTCCGCAACCACATGTATTACTACTGTAAATATCAATCCATGTACAGCGTTGCCAAGAAACAACTTTCCACAGACTACTGGCTTTTTAAAGCAGTGTTCTTACTCCATCAGGAATTATGTTCCCTTTCCTTTAATCTCTTGGCAACATCACTTCTATCTATCTAACAGAATGACATGTAAGCCACCATGGCTATGGCCATGTCTACCTGATAGTGCAGTCTTCTAAACTTCGTAAGACAGTTTATGAATAATAGGTGCATGGTTTTCCTTATATTGTATCCATGACAATCAAAATGTTACTGAACACAGCTCTTTTTTATGTCACAAGGTGGAGTAATGAAAACACTGTACCAAGGAAACAGTGGCACCACAATGAAAGCAATAAAACAAGCTGACAAAGAATTCATCTGGATACTGTAATATGATTCAGTTCTGATTTTACCTTCTTTTATATTTAATACTACAACCTTACCTACACTACAAGCATTAAAGTACTAGTACTTCCATGCTACAAGCTAAGTAGACTACTGCCTGGTATCTCCGGTGCCACATACTGTGTGTAGGGAATATCTACGCTTATGAGGGCATGGGTCTCCTTCAGAGTCACAACTTGCAAAATTGCCTGACTTGAAAAATTCTGGCCGATTTTCCCTCATTGAAATAACACAGTGACTTGAGTCATGACTTGACTCGAGTCACTACAATGAGTGTAGATAACTTGACTTGCCACAAAAAAGAGTGACTTGGTTACAGTTAGTTAGATGAGGTTTAATGGCCCAGTCTCCAACCAATTGGTTCAAGTCGAGCCAGCCACAGTCTTTTTTTTTCCAGTTGTGGCTCACTGGCTTGTTTTCCCTTTCTCCATTGCTTATGCGGAACATCACATACAACGGCAGAAGGTTCCATTTTTAAAGTCTTTGGTATGACTCGACCTGGTAATCGAACCCGGGCCTCCCGCGTAAGAGGCGGATGCTCTACCACTAGACCAAACACACAGTCTAACTAATACAACGCTGGTCTCCTTTCAGGAGGAGTGGGAGGGAGGTAAGCATTGGCACAAAAGTCTAATGTACGTTTGCCCACAAATAGCATAGGCCTTTATTTTGCTTGAAGATATTCTGCATATTCTGCCATACCTCTTCCATCAGGCCTCCAACCTCTCCTGACATGTCACAGTGCTTCCTCAACTGTTTGCTTTTTCAACTTTTCAAAAGAAAGTCTGAATGTCTGTTATGTCTTTGGACTCATAGCATCATATACTGATTGTCCACAACAAGGGTACTATAAACCACAGTGTCTGACAATGTACAAACCAACAAGGCTATAAAACTTTTGCAGAGGCCACTGGAAGATAACACTAATACTCTTCTCCTGTAAAACAAGACAAATGCTGGTCCAGGAGTACATCGTTCTCTTTCTGGTGCCATGATACACAAAACTGTTACTTTTGAATAAATAAAAGGCACAATGTAACGTTTCTACTGATGGAATATTATAGTATTCAGTTGCACTTTTTTTTCATTAATACTATATTGAATATACTACAACCATAGCTATTATCCTCCTTAATAAAATGTACACCAACCTAGAAGCAGTTTTGAACAGGGACAAACACTGACTGTTCCTGCTTAACACTCATCTCGACCTTAGATGCCCTTTATGACAGACAGAACTCTCCCAGAACACCAACTCATCATATTTTTCTAGCCTTCCTCATAACCAGATGAAATTAACCAACCAGAGATGGACATCAGACATGTGGGATGTCATCATCACTTCCTCTCCAAACTAAGATGACCTGGAAACAATTGTGGTGACACACAAAGAGGTACCCAGTGGGGAGAGCAAGTTATCTTGACTAACACTAAAGTGATGAAATATTGCTTCAAATCCCTTTTCAATCAGGAGCAGCAATGTCATAAATAATGCAAGCTCTCTTCTCCTCCTCCTTGTGTCAGGCATTCTTTCCTGACTGGATTCCCAGTCTGCCCGATTCACTCATATAGAGGATACCACTTGTGGTATACTTAACACATAGAATGTGTGGAGAAGGTTGAGACAGCCTGAACCAAATTGATGATTTGAAGCTTCACAGAATCAACAAAATGATTCCCAGATCCACTGATTACTTAAGAGTCCTGAACAGTGTCTTCCGACTGGAGAAGCCATCACTTAACACATCAAATATAATTTGGAATGCATAGCAGTAGTGATGACTTTATGGGGAATTATGAAAAGAATTGTCTGCATTCTATTTAAGCCACTTTCAATCTATACCACTATTAACGACCCCAGACATGTTGAGAGCCACACACACACTGTGTTGATTGAGTATTATGGGATGAATGATGCTTAGAGTACTAATCCAGGCTTAAGGCCAATTTCTCTCATTACTATGATAGCTTGTACAGTCATGACATTCATGACAGATCAGAAAGCATCTTAAGTTGGGATCAGTTGTATAAGGTCAAATGTCAATGACAACTTTAATGCTAACCTGCTTTCCTAGGTATTATAGCCATGTATGATTACAGGTAAGTAGTATCAGTGTATTAAAAAGTTCACATTTGTCTGTCCTTTATGCAGATGGAGTGACAGAACACTAAGTCTAACTGTGGCCCCAAGGCAAAATAGTTTAATATTCAATTTACTAGCTTCAGAATTTTAATAGGACTGTCCAACCAGGGAGCTCCTACTCAAGTGGCAGTGTCCTGCACCTCTACAATCGATATACGAAATCATCTACCATATGTTGGTTGGCCACAGAGAAACTGAATGTTCATGGTAGTTTGTGGTATTTCAGTTCTGTTCTGTTATGCTAATTTGTAACTTGAAGAAAAAATGGCAACATCTCTACAATTCCTAGAGCAAGCATTGGAGAGGTGTAGGGGACAAAAAGATTGTGACACAGCGTTCAGTGTTGTGCCCTAGCAGCATGTCGTTTCATAGTAAATTGTATGAAAGAAACCCTTGAAGGAAAATAATACACTCCTCTACAAAAGGTGAAAAAAAATTTATATAACTCCTTTTATTTTTTTAAAATGGCATCATGCCTACAAATGAACTGTGTACCTCTTCCTTTCTGAAGGTCACATGATCATCACAATGAATTGAACTCTTGTTTCCATAAATTTCTTCACCCTGGTAGAAACCCATGAGATATAGGACAAGTTGTTTGAAAAGATGAAAACTGTTTTGCTCACTTCACTTTTATGACTTCTGACCACAAATATGTGTCATTAGATTCCACTACCAGATGCATCCCCACTTAACTTCTTTATCTCAATAAAATGGTTACTAAGATGCTGTGAATCAAAGCTTCCCTCTTATCTCTACCCTCAACATATTTTATTTTAGAGGTTATCAAGATGGTTTCAATTCTTTTTTTTCTCATGCACAACTATTTTTAAAGGTCATAACAGCATAAAATAAACACAAAGGCTTGTGATAAAATACCTTGAAATTTATTATTTCCTACATTTACTAAAAAGATTTTCTAAAGTTACAGGAGTTTGATAAGATTAATTTGCTAGGTCTTACAAAATATTAACTGCCTTGGAAAAATACTTTGGGTAGCTATTCATCCAGGGCAGTGATATGCTAACTGGAAAACTTCCATCATAATACAAACCTGCTCAAAGAGAGCACCAGAGTCCACCCACTCATTATTGTGCCTGACAATGGAGCAAAGGAAATGGGAATATATGGTGCCCCCTTGGCTTAAGTTCCTTTCATGAACCAACATTTCAAACCATTTACATCCATGCAGCAGTAATTAAGCCAAGTTAATTCTAAAATGTGACACTCCAAAATGGATGGCCTGAGGAGAGCTGTCTAAGAGGGGGAGAGGGAAGTGATGGGAACATTTTTTAATTGGAAAGGTATCTAGATGACAAATGGTGCAGTATTTGATCCAAATTTATCTTGCAAATGAGGTGAGAAGGACAATTTGTAATGACGCATTCTTTTCAAATGGCCAAATCAAGGTGATTCAATTCTTTAAAATAAACACCTGTGCAGAAATGGTTGTTCAGATTCTTTTGTGTGACATTCCTTTGCCTTTAGTGCTACTGTAAATTTGTCACACAAATACAGGCTGGCTAAATCAATGTCATGTATATGAGGCAAACCAAACATGCTTTTGGAGATATTGTCAAAGATTCTTATAGACACTAGATTCTTACATTTGTCCCACCACTCATTATTATTAATAACTATGGCAACAATAGCAATAGGGCACAACTTCAGACAATGTGACAATATAAAAAAAAATTCCCCTTTAAGATAACATCAAGAAAATTGTCAGAATTGCATTGGAACCATCTTCAATGTTGTAGCCTACCTTTTAAGTAAAGAAATACAACTTTATAGATAACCATACTGCAAGGTCAGAAAAACATGTACACCATGATGCTCACAGCATGGATTTGTTACCATGCAGTAAGAGCATTATGGACAAGGTGGATTGGGAATGACATGTGGTCTAGTCCATGTAGGGCAACCCTGTATTAAAGCCATTTTACCTGGGAAAGCTCCGTATCATTCAACTGTGGTACTGTGTACAGATTCCATGGTGAAGGATTAGCCTATAAGCCCACACTGCATCTTGCCTGACTCAAGCGTCATTGCTTTTATAGTAAAGACACTTTGAGCATGGAGCTAATACTTGGACAGGAGAAGAAACTTCACAAATCCCTTTGATGGGGAGATCTTGCCGCAAAGGTCAAACTCAGGTCAAACTCATAAACTATTTAACACCCCTAATCCCTCTCCCTTTGTAATTCATTGAAGATTCAATAAGCTTAAAAGGTGTTAGTAACAAAGCACAATAGGGGCATGTCATCTGATACATATTGAAGAGGACATCGCCGAATTTTGCCTATCACTTCAGCATTGCCAGTCGCTTGAAATGAAAATGAAATTGCTCCTTTTGTCGCGAAGTGTCGCTTATACATAAGTGTTGCTTTGATTCCTTGTTAAACGCCGAATATGTATAAACCCTTTAGAATATGCGCAATTATGCGAAAATCGATCAAAATTCAACTGCAAAGTACAGACTCGTCACTAAGTCTGCTCATTTGCATATGGCATTAACATTACTCCTAGCACCAGCATCTATTCTTTCGAAGCACTAACCAGTCGTTTTGAATTTTTAGCCTGAATTTCTTATTTGGCTGTTGGCAATCTCCTTGACAACAAATGATTGTTTACTTTAATCCATTTGTTAGGGTAGTAGGAGATATGAATGAAGTTGCAAAGGATAAGAAGTGTCAATTGTAAGTGCCAGACAAAAGACCTGAATAGTCTTAGGTCCAATTATCGATCTTCACAGGATTATCCCCTTAAGCATGTCTAGGACTAATTGGATTGGCATAAATTAAAGTCGAAGTTTCTTCTCCTGTCCACGTAGCAGCTCCCTGCTTTGAGTTAGAAAGCATAGACAAACAATTTATGTTTGGTTACTGACACATAAACATAAAATCTGAGTTGATTTCACTCTGCTGCCATCAATAACTACAGACCAAACCACATCCTTTAAGCAGCTGCTTGCCTAAGGTTTGTTTGCAAGTTAGACAAACATCCTTATCATTTCTTTCCTCTTGTAATATCCCTTGACATTTCAAGCCCTTACAACTCTCCTGTGAAGACCTACACCTTTACTGATGTCAAATTGCTAGCAGTCATGAGTCAGAAAGGTGTTTTGAAAGTTAAGAAATTATCTATCAGGTTTCTTATAGAATTTAATCAATTGGACACTTAGGTAGAAGTATCACAACACTCAAGCAAACAAAGTTTTACCTATTGTAATGAAACTTAAACACCAAGACCCATCAGATGGAAACCTACTGTAGTCCTGTCAGAAAGTTTAACCTGACATACAAACCTACCATTAAACCAACTTACAATTGATAATTTAAACTCAGAAATGTGTTCACTTGTAGAGTTACAACAACATCAGTAAACATGTAATGTTTAGAAAAGCTATCTATGAGAGAATTTACCTCTAAGATTTCTCCATGTCCTGTGTAAGATTCTTTAGCAACAACAAATTCAGTTAGTGAGAGTACTGTTCCCTGTAGGCTTTTGGGTAGTAAGTCTACACCCTTCTAGTTTGAAAGCAATTTATAAATTTGACATCATTTAACCTACTCTTTAAGAAATCAATGTAAATTCTATGGACAGACTGGGTTAGATTACTTTAAAAATGTTTTTAGTCTTTCAGGATTCTAAAGGAATGCTTAGAAAACTTCAACACATTTTCAAAGCTAGTATCAAAATTTATAGCATACATACTTTTAAGCAAAGTGCTAAGTAAATTTGTGCATTCTATTTGATTAAATTGATTATAAATACTTTTCACACTGATTTCAGAACCCATTTCTTTTATTCATCATGTAAGGCTGAATGCAGTCTTTTCCCTACCACTTATCCAATTTAATTTTAGTTTTCTGAAACATCTCAGACTGCAGAAACATTATTCCTACTATCCTTTGTTCATCTTTCACCTGCAGTAATCTTGTCACCTTACTGTTTTTAAAATGGAGTGGCACTTTTTTATCAGAAAACCTGATCTCTTTACTCTGTCACTGGTTTTCATTAATCCAAGTTGACACTTTTCAATTATTTTATTGCATTTTATACCTCAAATTTTTTTTTTTTACATAGACTATTACTGCCAAATATAAAGGCACAAATTTTTATATAGGCTTCTTTTCATATATATGTTCACTGAAAAGTACACTTCAAACTGTTGGTATTAAAATGAATCACAATTTGACCCCTTTAACCTGACCAAAATTGAATTTACAATTTCACAAAGAATTTATTTTTGTAACTTGTGATGAAAAATTTACTCTGAAAGTACTCCAACACTGCATGTTTAGACAGACATATCTGCTAAATTAAAGGCTGTAATTCTTATCAATAAAATTGTATCCAGTTATACCTGCCCTGACCCAGCCTACTACCACCTAGGGTGTCAGCGAAAGAAGACAATAATGTATTTTGTCCATCAAATGCCCCATGAGGAACATGATCAGTTACCATGTTGGAAAGGTTAAATGCAATTGGTGGAACCTCTGTTAATGGAACACAGCCCTGATTTCCAAAACTCTGTCACAAGAGACTGTACCACTCAAATCCAAGAGAACAGCAAGCAGAGGACTGCAACGGTTTCAAACGGTTTATCAATATAATGTGCAAATATAGATACAATAAAGTAATGCTATCCTTTTAATGAAAGAATGATTTAGTTCCTATTGGTCATGCATGACTGGGCTGGCTTTAAAATGTCCATGTGTTGGATAAATTTCATGTTCTCATTCCACAACTAGCCAGTTTCATTGCTTATTGCATGCAAATTTCTTTTGCCTGTTTAGTAAATCAAGACTGGCAATGACTTGTATTCCTGCACTTCTATGTTACAGTTCCATGTAACAATGGGTTGCATTCTTTCTCGCTTTAAGCATGGAAGGACTAATCTCATTTAATTTTAGTTTTCCATACAGTTTGAAAGCCATTGGGACATAAACTTGTTTGTATTTCACTCTCCCCTACCCCACCCCCATCCCATAAAGCTTGATAAACCTACATGTAGCAATGATTGAACAGTAACCTGTATGTCTATGTGCTCTAGTGCTACTACTCCATTTAAATCCATAGCAATATGACTTTTCTACCTATCTTTGGTACTATCAATGTTTCCTGAACAGACACACTGCTTGCAAACACTTGCCACTTGAAATCAAAATAAAGTGTAAATGGGTCCTTACTTGTGAGTTTCATTCATAACAAAGCCTTCTAAGGTCAAGTGTTTTCAATGCATGATACCACTATATCCCAACTGATAATCTGAGTCCACAGGGTATGCAG
Source organism: Holothuria glaberrima (assembly GCA_009936505.3). Lineage (NCBI taxonomy): Eukaryota > Metazoa > Echinodermata > Holothuroidea > Aspidochirotida > Holothuriidae > Holothuria > Holothuria glaberrima. The sequence continues at coordinate 18,881 of WURT03189358.1, forward strand.
GGATACAGGAGGACTTTCTTTAGTATGCTACCTCCCCTGACAACACCTCTTTTGTTTGATAGTTCTGAACTTTGCACTATACACCTTCTCAAGAGAGAATTCAGCTTTTCCTCTGTCATGGATCGCTTAGCAGATAACCCCTATGACACAACTGCAGCAGCTTGTCACAACTTTTTACTTGACAGAGTTTCATGCTGAAACCAGTGCTTGTCAGTCTGGTTGAATATGTGAGCCCATATCCAAAGTATAGATGACTAATGGCAGGGCAAAGAACTAATGCTGACATTCAACCTTTCTTCTGGCTCTTTAGGGACATATTTAAAAATTTGGCATAATTAAACAGTTTTAGGGTTTCCTGTCAGAAGAAGTTTTGCCATGCAAATTCCACTCTTTACCAAAAGCTATCTAGCATATCCAATCATTTCCTCATTTTATATTTCTAACACAGCTTTTCTTTACAGATATATACCTCAGACAGTTACACAATGCATCTCAGCATTTGGGGAGGGGGGAGCATCACTTCAAAGTATGATCCAGATGTTTAAGTATCTGTGTTCATGCAATGAATATGGCACCTTTCTATGTTTACTGTGTTTCACTTTCTAGACACTTTTAAAACTTACCTTTGGTTTTGTCTCGTTTCTTCTTAAAAAGGATTCCCTAAAAAACCTAAAAAAATCGTTACTTTAATGCAGCAACTGCAAAAAGGGGTGGCAAACACATAGGCCTAAACTTAATGCTGAATCCACTCACAATGCCCACTGCCACATCACAGAACAACTATTCCAAATGGTATACTCTGCAGATAACTACTACAGATACACCAACATGGTATTTGACTACTTCACCACCACTTAGTAGAAATGTCAGGGCCATAAATATTCAAAGCAAAAAAAAGTGACAATTTGGAAGAACTAGGAACCCCTGCTGGGCAAGTCAGATTACAGATTTGGGAGGAATCTCCTGCTGACAACCACTTTTAATGTACCTTTGAAGGGGCCACCCAAATAAGCCATATTAAGCAAATTTTTTTTCTACAGGCAAAAACCACAAGTAATGGCAATAGCAAAATTCTGAGGTACCTCAATCAGGAGACACAAGGGAAGAAAACTGGAGAGGCTACTGAAATAACAGTGGACACTTTGATCACTAGGGAATTAACCTAATGGAAAGTTTACAGGCTTTTAAGTTAGATGTTGTACCCAATTAGCTCTGTCAGAGAAAAACTTGATCACTTACTCTCTCTATATCTGAGAATGCCTTGTCTCTCAAACAAGGTCAACACTTTACATACCACAAGTATTTTCTTTCAAATAGTTTAATACAGATAAGCAACATAGTACCCACAAAACTTGTTATATGTCCCTTTGAGAGGAAATATCCTCAAGTAAATGTTCTTCCTACTCAACCAAAAGAAGCAAAGTTTATTGGCTTAATCTTGCTGTAATCTCTCAACTATTTAGATTGTATTCATGTATTTATTTGCTTGACCTAACAAATGGGCTGAAATTTCCCTTCAACACCTCATACAGAAAGGTTGTGTCTTTCATTAGTTAGTCTTTGGGTACATTCATTATATTAGAGGGGAAAACAGACTTTCAGAGAAATCACCTTGGAAACAGGCTCACATCAACCAATTTACAAGAAAGCTTTAAAATCACAACTCTGCTATGTAAGCATGCAGATAGGTGTGAATATGCAAGTAAATTACAGAGCATAACCATTACCTATGGAATTAATTAAGAAGGCTTTATGAGAACTTTGCAAAATGCTAAAAACCAACTGTTCTCAACTAACATGTAAAGTCTGGAACACACCTGCAGATAATCATCTACGGGTCCCCATTGTCATTATACAAGTATCACCATCAAATGCCATCATTCCTTCATTACATTTAAAACTATGAACCAACCCAATGAAGGACTCCCTCTATTTTGGAAATGCCTTCCTATCCCTACTCATGCACTCTCAAAGGGGTCAAGTGCACTCATTCTAAAGCACCAGACATTGTCAGGTGACTGAATTTAATTTACCCTTGCTGCATGATGACCAAACTCTCTGAAAACAGTTAAAACCTTTTTTAAAAGATAGGAAACCAGTCAATAGGAACATCTGATTGCTTAATTTAGTCATCCTTCCTCACACTCAAAGCACAGGAAAATGGCTACCGAGGAAATGACAGTAACAAACCGCTCTTTGATTAGAACTGTCCAATTTGTTTTGACCCCAGAGTTGCAAATGTATGTTTCCACTTACAGCCTGTAATGTAAATCATTAGGTGGTCTGACAGATAGAGCTGACTGTCACTGTCTAAGTCATCCTGGTGCCAAAATCTTGAGAACTTCATTTTAAAGGAAATACGCAAACTTATTTCAAACAACAGGTAAACCTCACAAATATCCTCTCATATCCTTTCAAGTATCTTTCAGAACATAAATATTACATATTCAAGGTAAACCAAGCAGTTAGTCCTCATGAAATTTCACAATTCAGTGGAAAAAATATTGTCACATGATTCTCACTAGCTATTCATAAACATAGGGTACACTATTTCAAACTGGGGTGACTGCATTTTCCCTTTAAATGATCACAAGCGGTCCTTATATTTGTCAATCAGGGGTGGGTTACATCATATGAGAATGGCTCAAAACATGAAAAATCTTTATCAGTTTTGCTCAGGATAAGGGACTGTATGTGACAGGGAGTTTATTATTACATAGGCTACTACATGGAATGCCTTTTTATTTACATTTATAGCAGACTGTTTTTAAAAATGACACACAGGGTTCATGAAATTCAATTGAAAATGTATACAATTGCACGTTTGAAAAACATAAGGCACAGCTGATTTGAAACTTTCTTTTCCACTGGCAGATCAACAAATCAGTTTCTGAATAGCTGGGGGAGCTGCCTATAAAGGTCATTGGCCTTCCTTTGCCAACCTATGATGTAAAGCCCTGCTATATCGCTGACTTCATCAGTAGCTTTTATACTGATAAGGAGTTGCCAGTACTCCAAAATGAGAAATATTCTATAAATTTGGCATGAATATTATGAGAAAATGATGCTGCTGCTCGAAGAACAAAACATTTTCCAATACTGTGGCTGATCCCTTTTAATATGTCAAATGTGGGAAGTATGGGGTTTTCCCTTCTTTACGTGAGAGTATTGGGAGCAGGGATGCAGCTACGGTGGTCTGTGGTGGTCGGCTCTAGCTAGCACTCACAACTGCTGACCATGACTACAGAACAAAATACATATTACCGACTACCACTTGTGCACCTCCATGACCAGCACTCCGGTCCAAGCTAAAAGTTCAATTATATTAAATATCTGATTTTAATACATTACTGTGGCACATCAGTAAATAGCTAATAAAATTGTGGAATTGTCAGTGATGATGGATAACTATAATATTATATATGAGGAATTAACAGGAACCTACAGGTCTCAAAATATAGCACCATTTTGCATATAAGCACTACAACTTACGTAAAAAATTTCAAAAGGGGAGGGGGACACCCCTCACCCCTCCCTTATACCCCAACCCCAGGCGGTGCAATTTAAGCCACCACTTCAGAAAATTCAACCACCACTCACAATTTGCTAGCTATAACCCTGATTGGGAGGAACAGTCAAGTAAGGTGAAGTGTAAATTACACAATTTACTTACTTTTGCACAATTTAATTTTGTAAGCACAGCTGTTGGACATGATTGGGTTAAAACAGGCAATCCACCTTTTCTTTCAGTGAGTGGAAACTTCTAAGCCTAATCAAACAATCTGAAAGATTATCTATTGAGTATGACTTAATAACCAGAAGAACAACATCCTTTATCACAGGGGAAAATTAGATTCACTTAAAAAGGTATTCTATTTTCCCTTGTGAAGGAAAAGTAATAGCTAACTGCAGGATCACAGAAATTATATCAGCTAGAGATTCTTCATGTCATTCATGATAAAAGTTCTTAGAGTGTGACTACTTACCACTGTCCATGACAGAGAAAGTGTAGGTATCACTGGTAGCATTGACTCCTGGGTACAGAATGTACTGAATAAACATGTTGTCAATGTCCTCTGTAGGATGAAAAAGGAAACAAACAGACTTTTAATTACAAATCATACATATTTTGTTAACAATTAAATAAAATTTGTCAAAGCAACATCTGATTCAACCAGGGCTTTGACCTCCATCCTGCCGTCTGTATGTTTGAATTCTACTTTCCTTACCAGACATTAGTTCTGAATATGAAAGACACAAGAAGTATGTGCATACATGTACTATTGTATGACAGAGAATTTCAAACCACATTA